>LGSM01000040.1:0-106478 GCA_001314345.1 Phytophthora multivora | reverse complement strand
ACGTGTGTACTTTGTACTAGAAATACCGCTGGGTATAGCTTCCCTAGTACGCAAGCGACTGCGCCTTCTATGCATTTTCAAATGTCAATTGCGCTATTCACTTTGTACTTTCGTTTTTGTATTTTGTCCTACCGTTGGAGTTGCTCTTAGCTAGCGGTAACTGGTTCCAAACCAGGTGTTTTCCACGCTTTAAATGAACTTACCGGTTTGGAACCAGTTACCGCTAGCTAGTAGGTTCGTCAGTTTTACAACATATAAATAAAACCATTTTTTTTCGTTTTTGAGGTTCGATGAACGTTACATAAAAAATGTCGAACCTAAAATCATAACTCCGACCCTATGGTTCACAGTTTCACCGTGAGCCAAAGAGAAACGAGCCAATCAGAAGTAAAGAAAGTGATTACCAAAGCGAATTATTCGTTTAAGTTAAGGTTCATAAACATAAACGAGAGGGATTTCGATCCTGAAAAAAGTTGGAACCCAGTTCCTGATTCTGATGGGTTCTGCTAATTTATCAGAACCACGGTTCTGATTCGGTTCATTGTAGGCGTGGTGTTTTCTAATCGACCACTGATTGGGGTGTATCTCTCACCTCTCGACAGGCGAAAACCGGTACCGGTACGTACTTATGCGGGATGGCTACCTGATGTTCACCACACCATTCCCAACGGGGGGGATCACTGCGAGAAACGCCACACATAAGCGGAGCTGAAGCCTGTCGCCCCCTCCGTCCGCTGGCCATGATCGACCCGTCCAAGGACAAGTTCGCCTACTTCAAGGACAACATCCAGACGGCTGAGGACAAGGTCCCTTTGCACTGCACAACTTGCTACAATTTCGCTTAAGGAATAGTCTGAATAATAACTGTTTTAAACTTAGGAGGAGTTCGACGCCAGTCAGTATTACTACCACCGGGACGAGTTCTCGAGCGCCAAAGGCCTGGGAGCAAGCGGCAGTAACGGACTGAGCAACAGCGGAGGCCCCCACCTCAGTCTCTCGTCCTTCCACGTCATGGGAAGCGGCTTAGGAGCTGGACCGATGGACGCAGAGGCTGCGGATTCCAATATGCCGCAGTTACAGGGCACCTACGCGGGATACAGCAGCGGCCTTATGCAGGGCGGCCCCAGTTCGGTTGGTTGCAGCTCTTGTTGCTGAAGTTTTGGCTGTTTTTAGCTGTTTTGTTAACATTTTACTGCAGTTTTTAGGCGGATCTGGAGTTGGACGCATGCAAATGGGAGCAGGGGCACTTCCACCCACTCATGAGTTGCACCGCATCAATTCCGGTGCGTTAACGAGAAGAAAACGGATTAAATTCCGGCGGTCTACCGTGATAACTCATGTTTTTGCTGTTATTTATTGAGTAGGACGGAATTTCCAATTGCCGACAGAGAACAAGGCGCCGGACATGTCAGAGTTCCCTGCTCTTGGGTCTAGGTAGGCTTCTTTACGCCGTTTTTGTTGCTGGATAAAGTTAACAAGTGCGCTTTGCTGGGCAGGATGGGCTCACTGTCACTGGACGCAAGCTTTGAAGGCACTGCAGCGGATCGTATGCGCGCGCAGCCGTCCGAGTTCGTCATCCAGAAGGAGGATTTTCCTGCTCTGTCAACGTTCGGACCTGCTCCCAGCGAGAAAAGCCCTCTGCGACCACCTACGGAGCTCAAGAGACACTCGAGCTTCACTTCGTCTGCAGCGGACGGGATGGTGTCCTCACGGTTGGAGCAGCAGAAGGGCGGCACTTCTATAGGGAGCCGAGCTGGCAGCGCTGTGCAGGCAATATCTGGTGGCAGCGTAAATCTAGGCACTGAGGCATTCGATCATTTCCGGGCGCCTCGGCAGGAAGAGCAGGCTACGAAGGAGGAAAATAGCAACGGGGAGCTGGATCCAAGCAATCAGTACGGACTTCTGGGAATGCTGCACACCATCATCCGGCCAAGCAATGACTCGAAGAAGAACCTAGCAATGGGCTGCGATCTGACGTCGCTGGGTTTAAATCTCAACTCGACAGAGTACGTTCCTAAGGCTTGCTTTTGTGTGTATGTTTGTGCGTTGTTAACGCTGTGTGTTGTCCAGGCCATTGTACCCAACGTTTGCATCCCCCTGGTCCGAGGAGCAGCTGACAAAAGAGCCGCAATTCTCGTTGCCAATGTGCTATTACAACCAGCCGCCGGTGCTCAAGACGACGCACCTGTCCAAATTTCACCTTGAGACGCTGTTCTTCATCTTTTACTCGATGCCCAAGGATGTCTTGCAAGCCTACGCCGCCCAGGAGCTGTACAGCCGCGAGTGGAGATATCACGCGGAATTGAAGACTTGGTTGAAGCGTGCGTCTCCAGCTGATGCTGCTCTATTGGCTGGTAATGGAAACTCTTCTGTAGGGGGGTCAAGCAGTGGGTCGCCCACCGGTGCAAACGGCAATGGCAGCATTGGCTCGATTGGTAGCGCCATGGGCTCCAGCACAGGACCTTCATTAGCAAACAGCTCCATGGCGCCGCAGTTCCTGTACTTCGACACGACAACATGGGAACGACGCGTGTTCACGGGAAACATCAACTCGATTACTGCTGGCCTGCTGGGCGAGGAGGAGATCCGGGTGAAGTTTAACGCGACTTCGTAATATACCACGAACCTCGATCACCACTTCAGCGGCTCTGGGCGTGCATCCAGGTGGCAAGGCTGTGCTGTTGATATTGTTATTCTATAGTTTTGTGGCATCCTTACCACTGTCAGCTATGGTGTGTGCTGTGTAGCTTGCTAGGGATTGCCAGGAGAGAGTGAAGCAGCAGAGCAGCAGAGCAGCAGACCCCAGGTAGACTGTCGATCGTCTCCATGCAGTGCACTGATGCTTCTCCCCTCTCTGTTTCTATTATGTCATTTTGTTGTCTGCTCATACAGAATTTCCCCTCCCCGGCCCCCAGTCTTTGTGCGTTTCCTGCTTCAGCGCAGTAATACGGAGGCTGCACATTCACCACTTATAAGAAAAATCAACCATGGGGGCTTCACCTATCGACTCGCGTTCATCGAGAGGCATCCACGATCTGTTTACCGCCGAGAGCTAGTTTCAGCTGCTTCAGCTGCTCCTGTTGTGCCTGCACGACCGCGAGGAGCTCCAGCTTTTCGGCCTCCAGTGTCTCCACTTGTGCATCACTGCTGGCAGCTTGCTGCGCGAGGCGAGTGGTGGCCACGGCGTGCTTCTGCTCCAATGCTGCGACTTTAATGGTCGTCTCAAGTGTCAGCTCCTTCTCCCGTTTGTTGTGGCTTCGCTTCGTCGCTTCCAGTTGGGATCGCAGAGATCTGCAGGTACGAACGCCGGTAAGGAACTAACTACCACGTACAATATGTGTCTAGCCATGAACGTACTGAGTTTCGCGTTGGGCGTCGATGACAATGGCGTGCATCCGTGCACGGAGCCGCGTGAGCTGCAGTTTAGCCGCTGCTTCTCCATTCGAGTCCTGTTTCTTCCGGGAGCAGCCACAAGACGAAGCTTTGACTCCTTCGTCCTCCTCCAGTGGTGCCGACCATCGTCTGACTTGGTTGTTCTCCAGTCGTTCGTTCTCTCGAGCTGAGGGAAAGCCGTGCTGCGTCTTCCTGTCTCCGTACGACTCCATCTCGTCCTCGTGTTCATTCCCACGGATCAAGCCTTGAAGCTCGATGATTTTCTACCAGGACACAAAAGGTCAGTTATCTACAGTTGCAAAAGCGGGTGAACTATCACGACTTACAGTCTGCATCAACTGCTGCTCAGACGCGCGCCGTTTCTTCTCGTCCTCCAAGCTCTTGATCAGCAGCGCTACCTGTTGGCGCAGCATGACAACGTCGTCTTCGTTTTCGTCTTCTTCGTCGTCGGATGGAATGGGGCGATCCGGGAAGGGGCTCGTCGGGACGGGGCTGTTGCACCGACTGCTGCAGTTGCTACTACTTTCGTAACTACCGAACCCGGGGGTCGGGAACACGGGCGAAAAGCACGGACAAGGCACCGTTTGGGCCGTGGGGTCTCTCTTTTCAAGCACAAGGCGGTCGTTGCTGGCGAACGCTCTCGGACTGTGCACCATGGCCGCCACAGCAGCCGACGCGGCGGAGCACCGACGGCGGGGGCTATGCAGTGGCGTGCTCGGGCCACTTTCGGAGGGCGTCGCTAACAACCGCTGCAAGACGGACCGGGGGACTCCACCGACATGCGGCTCATGGAGCTGGCGGACCCCATTGCCCTGCCACACTGCCACCATCTGCGAGCGTTGATGACCGGCGGCTTTCTCGGGTGGCCACGTGCAGCCTGGATGCTTCCTCGCTGAGGCTTCGTCGAGTCTCGACTCAAGTTTCGTAGTGGTTGCCCACTCTACCGTTGCACCCGGCGGCTCCATGTTTAACTGAGTCCCCTCTGCGATCGAAGGGCGGAGCTCGTCCGTGGGTGGGCGGCGAGTGTTTGAATGCTGGAGAAACCTGCGTGAGCTTCCTGCACGCTCTGAACCTAGGAACCAGCAAGGGTAACGCCCGGATCGGAAGGAAATAATAGGATAACCAGAAGCCGCCCCGAAAAAGCGTCAAAGGAAGAATAAATAAAAACGTCGCCATTTTATTTGGCGATTGTTTTTTACTGCGGCGTGAGAAAAATTCTCTCAACTGAGGATGAAGCTACAAACGGTAGTTGACTTGACTTTTTTGATTTCGTGAAACTACTGAAACTTAAAGATTTTTTTATCACACTTTTTGTAAGTGAAAAGTAAAACAAATTCCGCTTGGTTTGTGAGGATGCAAATGAGCCTTGGGGGGGCTTTGCGACGACGTAACGGGCCGCAGTCGCGTGCGGCGAATAATCTGTTTCTCTCTGCACGAGCCCCAGGGACACTTTTCACCCCGGCTCGTCTTCAATCAGTATGCCACTCCCACCAAGGCAACTCGCTCTCACTTGCAAGTTGCACGAAATCAATGGACAACACTTCCAAGTCCAACCTTCGTCTGATGACGGTTTTGGCCCAAGTTGAAGTTGTATAGCCAGTTCAACAAAAAGTATCTTTGGTGATCGGTTTCAAGAGGTCTATTGCAGTGTCTAAACTTTAGGCTAAAGTGCCTAATCATGATTTATGGGGGCAGTTGACACTTCAGGTGCATGGAAGGAAGCTGCGCTGACCTACGGCGCGACGGCAGCACCAAGCAATGAAGACCCTGCTCTTCCTTTCCAGTAATACATGTAGCACACGCTGGTTGAGCCACTTGCTGCTGCACCGCAATGGGATGCAGCGACATCGTTTTGGTGGCAATTTTGGCGGTCAGCCCGTTTTTGATATCTGACCCTCAACGGCTCTGAGGTTTCCTGGCTGTACAGTACAGTGTACTCCTCGTCGGGTTCTGCCAGATCTCGTCAAATTTTAGCCCAAAGACATGCCCATACTGCTGTGCAACCATTGATCGACCACCTAAGCCCGCGAGCTGACGTCGTGATGACTAACGAGGAACGTGGAACTCCAAACCATGCGCGGGCGTCGTTCAGGATACGCCGGAAGGTTCCCAATGCTCAAGAGGCTCTTGACGAGAGCCACTCCATGGTCACGTTGCCACGTTGCTTCTTTACAAAAGAATCTTTAGCAGACGAGAAAAAACGACTGAGAAACGACGTGCAACACTGACTGTTCCGATTGACATGCCGCTGGAAAAGCAGCCGAGACACGAGTATGTAACTTACGTTCTAGATGCCGAAGACGTTGCTGGCCTGAAGTTCGTCCAATAACGGGGAGATCATGGTGACCATGAGTAGGTAGATGGTGATGCCCAGGAACAACGAGATCGGGAGCGCCGGTAGAGCATCGAAGCGTGCGAGCAAGTAAAGGGTTATCCCCAGACCCTGACAGATAAACATATTGTTAAAAAGACCTCACGAATGTCGACAGCAGTGGAGACTTACCACTAAGATACTGAGGAAACAGGCAGCAAACACGTCGAAGCCGTGCAACGACGCACGAGCAACCAGTACGCTATAGAAAATGAAGTCCCCCAGACCCAGTTTGATCGACTTGTCTTCACGGTTTTCGCTGCGTTCATGACTGTAGTTGTAGCCAGTACCTGCATAAGCTGGATACGTGTCCATGGAAGGCGGGAATACAGTCTGAACGCTCGGATATGGCTGCTGCGCGGACGTGTAGTCGACGCCGTAGTAGGTGTAGAGGTTTCTCCAGAGACGGAGTTGGTTGCGCTCGAACTTGAGAGCGAGTTCTTCGCTTTGACTCAGGCACTGCGAGTTTTGGTCGTACAGAAACGCTTGGACTTGGCGTCGAAACTCCGCAGCGTTTACTGCACGATGATCTTGAAGTGTATGATCAGTCTCCTCTGCAAGTAGAAGACGGTGGATAAATGGTTCTTCACGAACGGTTTCTCTTGTAGCAAATCTTCTCCTCCGAGCGGTAGACTTTTGCTGAATCCTGTTACTCTCGCCAATATGAGCGTCTTCCACATCCGCTTCGAACAGGAGACCGGGAATTGGCGTGCCTCTCTCCTGCACGAGATCCACGAGACAACGGAGAGGCCCCACTGGTGTCAAGACGGCAAAGAGGTCCCAGAAGCCTAGAAGAAGCAAAAGCATCCATACGCTCCACTGCAAATTTTACAATAAGAATATCAGTAAAAAAACGAGAAACATTAAAGCATATGATGACCTCCACCTTACCTCGGGTAATTGAGAGAGCTGCCACGCTACAATGACACTGGTAGCGATAAGGTAACCCCGTTCACAGATAGAGGGGATACCCTTCTGGTAGAAAATACTGAGAACTCCAACCATCGCGAAGTTGTACATGACCACAGTAAGTGAGATACAGTCAACCACGAAATTCAAGTTACTGCACAGGACGATGACGACGAGTTTGGAGCCCATGAGCCCGAGCAGCGCAGCGGAGTACAACATACAGTACCAGGCGAAGAGATGCATGCCGTTGCACTTGTACAGCAGCACGATGCCGAATGTAAGGAAGGCGATGAAGATAATCACCAGCAGAGCATTGAAGAATGCCTCCTCTGTCTTCTCCGCTGTCGACAGCTCGGACGTGTCGATGTCCTGGTAGTACATGTACGTCGTCATGGCTCGCTTCGTTACCGGGTCGGAGATGTATGAGGCTGCGAGACTCGAGCTGATGATCGCTATGGACACGGGCCAAACCACTGCGAAGAAACTGTTCAGTTGGTGAATCACCACTCCGAAGTCGACCTGCTCGCTCTGCTCCTGCACTTGCTGCTCCTTCTCTCTCCTGTCCAGCAACGGCTGCTCATACATCGTCGAGCTGTTGTCGTCCAGGTAGTGCACACTCGCCAAGCTCCTTGTACCGGACCTTGCATTCCCCATGAATGGTAGAAATCTATCGAAGGGACGGGAGGATGGATCCTTGTCAAGCAGAGAGGCGAGGGTCACTTTTTGCGGTTGTTTTAACGTTGATGTAACGCCCTAGCTCAAAGCCAGTTGAAGCTTTCAACACACACACAAGAAGCTACACGTAGAGCACCATGGGGCCCAAGAAGAAAGGGAAGAAGGGCAAGAAAGGCAAGAAAGAGGAGGAACCTCCGCCGGAAGAACCTTCTGAGTATGACACGATGGACGTGCCGATGCTCAAGGAGGTGATTCAGATGCTGAGGCAGCAACTGGAGAAGGCGCAAGTGGATCGCAACTACGTGCAGCACGAACGGGTTCGCTATAGAAGGATTTAAACACTGAAAGTCTACAATTATCTAACCTGTTTGCTACTCAGGATATGATCGAATCGTTCTACGAGATCACCAAGCAAGAGATCCAGGACCACGAGAACCAGATCATGTCCAAAGACCGCGAGATGGAGATCATGGAGGACAACCACCGCGTGGAAGTGCGCGTGTACGTGCAGAAGGTCAAACACTTGGACTACGAGCACAAGAACAACCTCAAGCGCGTGCAGGCGGACGGCACCGGCCACATGGACGAGGAGCGAGACCTGCACGAGCACAGGGAGACCGTTCTGAGGAGCACGAAGCAGTCGCTCAAGCTCGAGCTCAAGGAGCGAGATCTGTCCAACGAAGACGAGATCGAGCAGATGAAGCAGGCGCACGAGAAGAACCTCATGAAGCTGCGCGAGCAGTTCGAGAAGAACAACGCGGCGCTCGAAGGCCGTTGCCAGCAGCGTCTACAAGACCTGCACGAATCGCTGGAGCTGCGTCGCAAAGTGGACATCCACGAGATCGAGGAGCGCAAGAACCTGCACATCAACGACCTGATGAAGAACCACGAGAAGGCTTTTACGCAGATCAAGAACTACTACAACGACATCACCAAAGACAATCTGCGCCTGATCGACTCGCTCAAGAGTGAGATCGCTGCTATGAAGAAGAAAGCGGCAGCCAACACCAAGCTCATGCACGACGTCTCCCAAGAGAACAAGCGACTGTCAGAACCGCTAGCGGCTGCGATCCAGGAGGTGGAGCACTTACGACACGAGCTCAAGGACGAACAGAAGGATAAGCTGTCGCTACGGAACGCCAAGGCGAGGCTGCTGTATCTCGCTCAGCAGGTGCACGACCTCAAGCAGCGCCAAACCGACCTGACGGTCAAATACCGCACCATGGAGTCGGACCGCAACGCGCTGTACGACACGTTCGAACACACAGTGCAGACCATCCACAAGAAGGGCGAGTGCAAGAACCTCATACTGGAGCAGCGTCTGTCGTCGATGGACGACCAGCACGCACGGAAAGGGGCTCAGTTGCAGGAGATTTTGCTGGCTGCGAACTTGGATCCGGTGCAAGCACGACGAGTGACGGAGACGCTGGGAACGCTGTTGGACTCCAAGAACTCTAAGATCCGCAAGCTGCAGTACAGCGTGGCCAAGGAGAGCAAAGCGTACAACGACAGTCTGCGCACCTTCACGGAGAAACTGACGCAGTTTGGCATCCCAGAAGAGGAGATTCGCGCTCTCGGCTTCAAATCACTCACCTCCAACGCGAACGCGAACCCAGCAGGACTTGTAGCAGTGGAGTAAAGCTAATCCTTTGTATGAGATTGAACTGTTGGTGTCTCTGCCTAGTACTTGTTCGTTTTTGTGACGATGTAGACGCGAACTGTCTGATCTAAGCACGCCAAAGTGCAAAGGCCCTCGCGATCCGGACTGGATACCATTAAAATCGTAAGTTTAGTACGAACGCAAGCACAAGTACCATCTCAATCAGGTTTTCCCACCTCCAGTCCATGCTGACAATCGGCTGTGTGGACAGCACTCGAGAGTTGAGCAGCTCCACTGTGCCACAAACGCCGTAGAGTCGACCGTCCGAGTCCTTGGCTGTTCTTGAGAGTGGGTAGTGGCTACAGAAACAGAACATGAAGCGTTAGATCAATGCTACGCAGCACACAGAACACAGGACCACGTACTATTTGTACAGATTGAAGCCACCGTTACCTCCACCTGTCATGAACAGGTCTCGGTTCTGAGGCAAGAAGCGGCCCTGCCAGATCGTCGACTTGTGCGCCTTCTCCGTCATACACGCGAAGCCTTGCTCTGGGTGGAACGTGCGCAGGTCATAGACGCGGAACTTGGACTCGAGCGTGGTGACCAGGAGCTTGTTCATCTCGATGTCTTTGCGGTCGAACTGCACGTTGACGACGCCGTTCTGGCAGTTGGTCTCCCACCGGAGCGAGTTGGTGCGCAAGTCAAACATCTTGATGTCTCCGTTGTCGTAACCCCCCACGACGCAACGCTCCACGTCGTTGTACGAGTTGCCGAAGCAGACCGTCCAGCAGTCCCTCGCTGTGTCCTGTTCTTTCGGTGCTAAAGTCACCACTGGATCGGGCACGCGCACGTCCCAGACGCGGATGCAGCCGTCCCGACCGCCCGTGACAATCTCTGGCGCCCCACTGCCGATATTCTGCCCCCCACAGCCGTCAATAGCGTTCACAATGGACTTGTGGGCTTGAGCTGAGTACACGGGCACGTCAGCCTTCTCCAGATCCCTGTCAACAGCATTAAAATCATTATTTACTCCAGTTTTAAACCAATTCCTGCAAATTTGGAGCGAGTGCTCACCAGACGCTCATGACGCCGCCGTAGTCGCCCGTAGCCAAGTGACGGTCCTCCAGAGCCGAAGCCCCAAAGGTCCCGCACTTAATCCCTTGCGGCTTTTCGTGCACCGCGTGTGTCTTGAGCTCTCCCTGGTTGAGGCCGTAGATTGTCAATGCTCCTGTGGCTTTGGGGTAAATTCCCATGGCTACGAAGCGCGCAGAGCCCGGGATCCACTTGGTGTCGTTGGGCGTGAAGTTGACGCTCTGGTTCACGTGCTCGATGAGCTGCGGCGCGTCCGTCGTGTCCATGGCGACAGGGAGGAAGAGGAAGGCGTTGGCGTAGGTCTAGCGGATCGATAATGCTGGAAAAGTATCCGCGTCGTTTCAGATGTCGACATATGATTGGCTGAAAGGAAAAAAAAGCTACAAAAGTAGACTGGAACTGACAAACAGGATGTCCTGTCAAAATAGTCAATTTGACAGTTTTGAGGTTCTAAGCCTCGGCAGCAAAAGTGATGGTAATTCATGACTAACGCTACATGTAGTAAAATCACGATCTCCATCCTTGCCACGACCTGAAGAACACTTTGCTGCCGAGCTCCGGCCAAATGCTGCGTCGAGGCGTCTCCAGTGTAGAGACCCACCACCGGTTTGAGGCTGTGATGTGGCTCTCGATTTGGTGCAAGCCCTGCACGAAGACGGTCCGCGGACACCAGCTTCAAGCTTCAATCCGACTCACACTGTGAGTCACAGCTAAAGAGGCGATGCCAGTTGCTGCAACCGCGGTAAACTGTCTCGCATTTCGACGCTGGGAAACATCGGACCTTCGCCATACGACGACCAGGCTGGGCGACATCTCACATGGAATTTCAGCTGCAAAGGGCCAAGTTGCCCTTGCATGTAGGTCGCCAATCGAAAGTGGGACGTTTGCTGAGACCGTCGCTTTTCTACGCGTCCCGACGTCCGTGTGTCACTGTTTCTTTAACCAATCCATGTCACTTTCTCAATGATACATAACCTCTATTATTTTATCCTTTCATAAATCCACTGTCTCCCATCAATACCTTTTAGCTACAGTATACCTTCACAAATGTATATCAATGATCGGTATCAACTTCCTGACAATAGGGTTGCACTTCTCAAGGGTTTTAGAACCCCAGTCACTTCCCAATTGAGCCCCAGCACTTCTTGAGTTGCTGCTAGGCGTCATGGGCACGCCAACGTCCGCGGAGGAGGCGCGCCACCAGCACTACCAGACGGTGGCGTCGGCCACGACCTCCGTGCTCTCCATCATCGGCGCCTTCTACATCATCGGCCGATACTGGTACGCGCGTCGCCTCAAGGCCAAGTCCCTGTCGCTCTACGCCGCGTCGGCCCATCACCTCGACGTCACCAAGGAGCTCATCCATATTATCGCGTACCTGGTCTGTCCAAAATCCATTTTCGACATTTTGTGCTTTTAAAAACTATTATTGACAAAGTAGTTGAATTTTGACAGGACCTTTTCGGCGCTACAGGCCGAGCTTTCGGCGTGCTACCGACGGAAACATTCGATCAGGACGCAGGAGAAGCCGTGACTCCAATCTGCAAGGCTCAAGCCTTCAGTACGGCGATAATTATTGCTTTTTTGTTGTTGTTTTCTTTTGCTAATTACTCTTTTTTTATTTACTGGTACTGCTAGTTATTACTTTCGGAGACGGAGCTCCGATCGCGTGGAACTTCATCATGGCTCTCAATCTCTACCGCTGGGTTTGTATGGGCGAAGACCAGCAGATGCTCATGAAGAAGATCAAGTGGTACATCGTCAGCACGATGCTCTTCACCGTGGGGATCCCGTCCATCTGCCTCATTTTCGACAAGTTCGGAGACGCCGGACTCTGGTGCTGGGTGGTGGTCGAGGACGACTCGACCGAGGAGCTCTGGTGGATGTTCGGCGTTTTGTACTTCTGGGTCATCGCTGGCGGCATCTCCATGACGGTTTTCCTCGTGCTGGTCAAGATCAACATGAAGCGGAGACTCAAGACGTACGAGAACGACGACGCCAACGACGCGTACTACGCGGTAGTGCACAACCTCACGATCTACATCTCCGGCTTCATCTTCTGCTGGCTGCCGGCCGTGGTGGACCGAGGATACGCTACATTCACAGGCCAGACGTCCTTCACGCTCGACTTCCTGCACGCGACCATTGTGCCACTTCAGGGCTTCGTGAACGCCGTTATTTACGGGAAATTCCACATCTGGGTCGTGCGCCACGTCCGAGAGCCCTGGACGAGCAACGCAGTCTCGTCCACGAAGAACAGCAAGCTGTCGGAGGATATGCTGCGCCAGTCGGTGCGGCTGCGGGAGCAGGAGCGGCATCACATGGGCACGGCCACCATCTTCGTCACCACGTTCGACATGAACTGGACTGCGTGTCCTACGAACCTCAGCGACTGGATCCCGGCAGGAAAAGACTTGTACGTGTTCTCCCTCCAGCACTGCGTTGAAGTGCAGACCATCGAGCAGGTGATTCGAGGATACCTTCTCCAAGTGAACTACCCCACCGCCTATCGTTCGATTACGTCCATTGCTGGGACCGCTGTGCGAGGTCACGTCCAAGACGTACGTGCCATCAAGACGATGCCTGTCTGATGCGTGTGGTTTCACTGACAAACGTTTTATTGTGCTGTTGCAGGCGTCAGTTTGTCAAATTGTTTTTGTAAATAACGCCGACGATGCCAGCGGAAATGTAAAATTCCAAGCAGCCGACGGACGGATCTGGGCCCAGCGGAAAACCTTCAACGAGGTCGTGGGCATCCCCATCCGCTACTTCGACGCGTCCATCGCGTTTGTGTCGTGCAATCTCAGTACGTCTCTTAGTAACTCTTCGCAGCGACTGT
Organism: Phytophthora multivora; assembly: GCA_001314345.1. Taxonomy (NCBI): domain Eukaryota; phylum Oomycota; class Peronosporomycetes; order Peronosporales; family Peronosporaceae; genus Phytophthora; species Phytophthora multivora. The sequence continues at coordinate 93,596 of LGSM01000040.1, read as the reverse complement.
ACCGAGTGGAGAACAACATGTTCGCGAAGCACGCAGTGGCTTCAAGTCTCGTCCACTCGTTCGGAATGGATGCGGATCGAGCAGCGGTTGATTTCCCGAATCTGTACCACCACACAATCCTCTCGGGCAATTTGAACTACGACGTCGACATGTCCACGTCAACGCTGGCGGCTTCAATCGATCAAGCGTACAAGGCGGAGTCTCTGAAGAGAGCGACGGACCACGCGATTGAAGCTCAGATCAAGGCCATTCGCAACGGCAAGGGCGTAGCCGGCAAGAAGAGCGCAGATTTCCAGCACGACCATACGATCTTCGAGGAAAGCGATGGCAGCTGGGAGATGCAGCGGAGCAGCGCTGCAGTCTCGTCCTCGTCGAGTGGCGACAGTATTTATGAAGAAGTGTTCACTTCCTGCGAGGACGACCTCCCGTTCACGCTCTTAAGGTCACCTGCCGACCAACCGCGGCTACCAGACGTCCTCACACCAGTTCTGGATGATCAGGGGCCAGAAAGCTTGGTGATTGTAATCCAGGATGAAGCTGAGAATCGCGAAAAACCGCCCAAATCCAGCAATTGGGTCTCTTTCTTGGACAACCAGCTCCCTTCTCATCTCCCAGAAGCTCGTCTAGGCCTGTCTTCTTCTTCCAACAAGCAACGTTCAAGCGATCGACTGGGGGCGAGTGGACATTTCGTGCCTTTTGCTCGTGGAAACCACAAGAAAATCCGCGATCTCTTGTCCAAATCCGACCTGGTCACTGAAAACACGGCTCGCAAGTGGCTGGAAGTGCTTCGGTACGACGAGCTGCGTGCATCAATCGAGGCGAAGGAGATCTTCACTGGCTTTGAAGAGCCCCCGATTCGATTCCTGCCTTCCTTCCCGCGCAAGATCGGTGTCGCGGCGACGTTCTCGATGGTTGGCGAGCGTTCATGCCGTGATCTTTTCTGCGAGGCCGACGAGGAAATGCTTGTAGGAGATTCTCCCCCGGCGTATAAGGACCGCATTCTGGCTCATTCGTTGAGTGACACGAAGCAGCGGCTCAAGAACGTGGGCTACTGGTCGTGTGAGGACATCGTGACATCTACGCATAAGCCAGTCTGCAGCATCTACGAGCTGGAGATCGACCGGTTCTTCTCGTACAACATGGATGAAGCTGCCATTGCCGATCTGCGCCAGGGAAACCACGCATTACGTGACAAACGGGACGTGCACGAGTTCAAGATCAAATTGGTGAAGCTGGATGCCAACATCTGGACGTACGAAGAACGCGATGGGGGCTCTGTAGTGCAGACGACCGGGTATCGGTGGAGAGGACACGGTTCGAACCACTCGAGCAGTCGAACGACTGGCCAACGAAGCCACAGCAGCCGTGGCGCCATCAATTCGAACAGCACAACTAGCAGTGGTGAGTCTTCGCGGCATAGTGTGCGGATCTCCGTGAGTCGGAGGAAGTCGTCGATAGCCCAAGCAGTTGGACGAGTGCTTCGAAAAAGCCGACTTCGCTCTGGAAGTACTTCAAGCTCAAGGGCAACGACGACACCCAATCAGTACTCGGACTTCACGGTTGGACCGGGAGGAACTCAGCCTTTGGCCATGACGAACGACCGTCTCTCTGCCCTCGCTGCTTCTCGACTCGAACTGGTGCCGGTGGAACCCGTCAGCATCTCCACCATCTTCCCTCTGCCATCTGAGGACGTCTACGCGCTCCAGCGGAAGGTCTACGAGGTTGCGCACTTGGTTCAGAACGGATTCCAGTCCAGTGCTCGAGTTGATGACGACGAGGAATCGCAGTTGGCGTACACGAACTTCCGTACCGTGGCGTGGAGGGAGGCGATGGCCAATGGCGTGACGCACTCAGCCATCACCAAGGCGGTGAACGGCGGTGTGCACATCGCCATCAGCATCGAAGCCGAGAAGGGCCACGGAGGTCAAGGCGTTTTGTGCCTCAAGGAATCGGATTTGATGATGCACGCCGCTCCTGTTCTGTGCGAGGCGGAGCCGATCCCTTTCGATGTGACTTTGACGTGGGGAGGCAAGCACGTGGGCTATCTCCATGGCGATATCTTGTGTTCTATGTAGGAAGCCGGAAGCTAAAAGTTATTTATTTTTTTGCCACTGACACTGTTGTCCTAGTTGTCGATGCCCCCTGCAAGTTCCAACAAGGAGACATTTGCTTCATCTTCTAACACCGGTGAGGGAGCTGGAGAGCTACGAGTCACAGGCACCCGCTTCACCGGACTGAATTCTTCAAGTGCCTCGCAGATTTCCTCGTCAGAAGATGAAGCTGAGGAAGAAGGAGAAGACAAAGCTGACGGCAAGTCCGAGTCCGAGTCCGATCGCCTTGTAGACAAATGCGGGGGAAGGGGAGCTGGCGAGGGCGAAGGAGCGGACGGCAACGGGCGTGGCACCTCCCAGTCCACTGTCTCCGGTCGATTCGTGCTTGCTGGAGCCGTCACGTGTTTGATCCGAGCCTCCGCTTCGATCCGTTGACGCCGCTCCACGTGCAGTTGCTTGCGTAGTGCCGCCAGTTGTTCGAGCATGGCGTTTTGCAGCAGGTTCTTGGCCGTCTTGAGCTTCTCAAGCTGTGAGCGTTGCGCTTCAACCTGGCGCTCCAACGCTTGCTGCTCTTCAAGTGATGACGCACTGATAGTCACTGCTTCACTCATGGCCTTGGCTGCATCGTTGCGCTGCTTGGACAAGGCCTCCAGGTCCTTTAGAGCACTCTCCATCGCCCCACGAAGAGCGTGCTCCTCCGTCTGCTTCGTCTCCAGTTGTCCGAGTAGTTCACGGCGTGTGGCGTCCAACGCGTCGAGGTCCCAACGCAACTGACGCCCAGTTGCTTCATGCTGCTCGATGGTGGCTTGCAGCTCTCGACAGACGTCCTTAGCAGCCAAGAAGTCTTCCTCCCACTTCTTTCGAGCGCTTTCCAACCGTTCCAACTGCAAAGTCGTCTCGGCTTCTCGAGCTCTCAGCGCTGAATCGGCTTCCTGTAGCTCGCGTAAAGTAACCAGAACTCGCTCGTGCTCGTCTCGCTGTCTCTCCGTCTCCTGTTGTGAACTTCGAAGACTCGCCTTCAGCCGCTGCTTTTCCTCTTCCCAGCATTCCAGTGTGTGCTGTGATCTCTCCTTCTCCTGTTGTCGTTGAGCCTGTTGGTCTTTGAGTCGCGCCTCGAGCTGGAACTTCTCTTCAGCTTGTTCGTGGATAAAACGCAGTAGCGTTGCCTTCTCACACGCAGCGGTCTTAACGTCGCCCGACAGCTGTGCCAACTGTTCATCAAGTCCCGCTCGTTCCTTTTCCAAAGTGGCAAGCAAAGCTTCACGCACTGTTCGAGCATCTTCCAGTCCCTCTTCTCGTTTCTGGGAGGTTTTCAGCTGCGCTCCCAATACCGATACACGCTTCCGTTCTTGAGCCAACTGCAGAGCCAAAGCTTCCGCGTGATCTTGTAGCTTTGCGATCTCGAACAGAAGACCCGTGTGTAGACTGCCATTCAACTGGTACGAGTCCAAGCGAGTGTCCAAAGCGCGCTGCACAATGGAGAGCTTGTCTCTGGCTTCATCCCGTTCTTGCTCAGTCTTTTCCAGAGCTCCGTTCTTCTTCTTGAGAGTTTCTTCCAGCGCACGTAATCGGGTACTGAGGTCCAGGTTGCACTGGGCTAGGGACTTGCCCTTTGTCCCCATGAAGAACCGATGCTCGATTTTCTTGGCGTAGTCTCGATTGTGGATCGCCTGCTGCTCGAGCTGCTTGCGCTCCGACTGGATGCGATCGATCTGGGGAATAAATTCATTAGTATTAACGATCAGAGCAAAGGAAGAAGCGGACAAGTACCAAATGTCGAAGTTTGAAGATCTCCCGCTCCTGTTTCGTGCTGTGCGCCGCCACTTTCTTCATCTCACGACGCAGTTGGTCATTCTGGAGCAGTAACACCAACAGATTAGCGAAAACGCAAGTTAAAAACGATCAACTGTCTTACCTTCTCCATGACTTTCTCCAAGTTAAGTCTCGTTCGAAAGTAGCGAGTCTCCAGAGACTTCAATTCGCGATTCAGAGCGGCCACGTGACTTGTTGGTGCAGGAAACACACGCTCAGAATCCGCAAGTTCGCCTTGCTGATTGCCGAGGAGATCAGGAACTCGAAGGTCGTTCAATTCGTCCTCCTCCTCTTCATCTGGCCTACTTCTCCTTCTCGAGTCCTTCCCGAGCCTTTTGACTGAATAGTCTTGATCTGGGACTGCTCCGCCATTGGCGCTACCCTCCGCTCCAGCAGCTTGGACGCCTCGCATCTGCTTGCTCACCATCTCGGCTCGTCGACTGTTGTGCTATTTCCATGAGCTCCGCGTAAATGTCGTCGTTTCAGTCCAGCGCGGCGTTATGCTAGCACCGTCCCAACACACTGAAGAGCAAGAACAAGTTAGGACAATGCACGGGGCAACAGGCGATCAACAGGAGCGTGTATGCAAAAATGCAAAAGAAATCGATGGCTATCAAAGAGGCACACATGTTACAGGACTTGACTCCTGCCAGCGACCAAGCACAGGTTGAACTGCTTATCTGCCCTCGATGCTCACACCGGTGGCGCGCTTGGACTTCCTGCCGGGCCTAGCGATCTCCTGCATACGCTTGGCCAGACGCGCCTTACGCGAATCCGGGTCCACCTTCTTGCCTTGAACGGCGTTCATGTCGATCTTTGACTGAGGACGAAGCAAGAAATCAATGTGCAATTGCTCTGGCAGCTCTGCGCGCTCTGAAATGTCGGGCTTCACGTCCGGATCAGCATTGCGAGAGCTGAAGACGTTCCCACCGCGCTCAGTTGTGCGTGCTTTAATCTTGGACTTCTTCTGTCTGCGGCTGTACAATACACACATATTCGCCACGTCAGAAGTAGCAGAAGCAGCAACTTCCCACAGAGGAAAAAACAACGTACGCTCGCTCACGACGGCGGTAGATCTCGTTCTCCGCCTTCTCAGCTTCCAGCTCAGCCAGCTTCGAGAAGTCCAACGTCTTGTTGAACACTGCACGACTCCAGCGCTCCACCAAACTGCGGCAAAGCTCCTTGTTCTCCGGTGTCTGCAGACCACCAAGAACGCGTTAGTATCCTAAACAAGCAAACTCTTAACGCTTTGCTCATTCCGTACCTCCTGGGGGTGCTTCATCAACACCATCACCACCTTTCCGAGCCCACTGCGCTTCAGGTGCTCCTTAAAGACCGGCATTTTGCTCACCATCTCCAGCATTTTGGTACGCAAGCCGACGTTCGGCAGTGAGCCATCATCCAGAGGCTGAATCCACTTCTTCACAATCTGCTCCCACGTACAAAAAAGCACAAGTTAAACCCAATTAATTCGTCAACGGACGCCAATAGAGACGAATACGTACCGTGAGCAGGTCGAAGTCAAGCAGCATGGGCTGGAACTGCAACTTGCGCAGGATGTGCAGCGCGCTATCCACGAACTTGATCTTCTCCAGAGCCGGCCGACGCTCCGCAATACTCGCTAGGTCGTCGGCATAAGCCTTGTCCATGCGGTAGAGCACCTCCTGCGTGACCTGCTCCATCTCCTGCGCCGACAGGTTGAGCTTCGTGCGGGAGCGTCCAGTCTTGAGGGACTTGAGCGTTCGGTCGAAGAAGTCGTCCTTCTGCTGCTGCGTCTGCTCCGGTTCGTCCAGCGGACGCTCGTCGTCGAACTGCTGACGGTCTTCGGCGTATTCGCCCAGCACGTCCGCCAGGTCGTCATCTCCGTCAATGAAGTCGTCGTCTTCCTTGTTGGCCACTGCTTCGTCCCCCGAGTCGTACTCGTCTCCTTCGGAACGGCGTTTGCCGTCTCCTTTCTCGTCTCGGGACTTTTTGACACGCTTGGACGGGGGAGACGCTGGGCGTTTGGCGGGTTTCTCCTCCTCGTCGTCACTCTCCGAGTCCGAGCCGAATAAACTGCAGACATGGGCAGTTGTTGTACGTTAGCATAAAGTACTAGTGTCGAGAATAGATGTCGAAAATACCCTGAGGCGTCGGCTGTGGTGGTGGTCGAGGCTTGTCGAAAATACCATAAAACAGTAAGGAAGACGGATACAGGGAACCGGGCGGTGTGGATGGATAGAGCTTGAGCTAGTCAACCACTTCACGCAGAGAGATACGTACTGTGAGGGATGTGTTCGTTGCCAGAGTCGTCCGAGTCCTCATCGCCGAACATCTCGTTGATGCTGCGCTTTTTGCGCTCGTCCTCTGTCGAAAACGGAGTGCGAATAGGCAGTGAAGGCAGGAGAATACGCAGGAGATCAGTGATAGTGCGAGGAGAGCGACTACAGACGCACCAGACGTACCGTCGGAGCTTCCCATGCTGTCGGTGTGGAGTCGTCCCTGTTGCTATCTGGCTGAACCTAGACGTTTTTGACACTTGGTCAAAAATGAATATCGACCAATTAGAAAATTGAAGAGAAATAATTTAATTGGAGAAAATACTATTGTAAATAAAGTCTATATTTAAAGAGAATTAATATAATATCATTAATATAACTGTAAAAATAGCATTCAATCAGAAAAAAAAATACTTTCGACAAGAAGAAAATCAAAACTGGAGATGGGATACATGTACTCAGATTCACTTCATCTTCGTCTCACTCGTTCTCGAATATATAATAGTACTAAGAATTTCGATAGCGTATTCGGATCATTGCGAGAAGTTAAAGTGAACAGTTCGATGTCGATTTCTTTCATTGTCGGACTAATTGCAATCATTTTATCAGAACAGGGGTCCTTGGGAGTCTTGTATACTACGTAGTATTTAATAAGCAGCCGAGATTCGCCCACACGTCGGGGCATCAGCTTTGTGGCATTCGTACGGTCTACAAAGGACAGCTCGGCAGGCGTGAACAACTAGCTGTACGCGGCTCGAAAAATGTTAAGTGTGCCGCTGCAACCAGCCTCCTTTAACTCGCCTGCATCGCCGTTAGAAGGAGAATTGGAGAGCTCCTATCGCCTCTTGTCGTCGCATTTTACATGATCACGCACGGTGCACAGCACTGTGCATTGGCAGCGGTCTCCTCCTCCGCTGTCTTGGCCGCAGTCGACGGTGCTACCACTGACCGCGTCACCTGCTGGTTCGTATTCACCATCGGATACTTTGGTGGACTACCGGTAGCGTTCGCACTCGGTACCACAAGATTGGGGGCTTCTGCATGCGAAAATGACGAGCGCGCGATCAAATTGGCATTCGGCACCACGGGATTCGGGGCGTCCGCATGAGACAGCGACAACCTGGCGATAGCAGCAGCATTGGGCACCACTGGGTTCTGCGTCTCGACGTAGGACAAGGACAAGGATGAGCGGCGACTGCCCGAGTCTGATGACGCGTTTCGCGGACGTCGACCGCCATATTCACTAGACGCGTCGCTCTCGGCGTCCATATGCTCGCTGCGGAGACTGAAGACCTCGGAGGGCGTGCCCTCGGGCCGGTGTTGCCGTGCTTGCAGTCCCTTGACCCACCGATCAGCGTCATCCTGACTGTCGGCCTTGAGTAAGTACGACTGCTCTCCAATGGCGATGGAGAACTCGAGCTTGTCGCTGTCCACAGGGTTAAAGCCGATGGTCTGCGTGCGCCACAGATCGATACAGGCCAGCAACTTCTCACTCTCCCGGTTCTAAAGTCGATACAAGCGTAGGTTAGGATTGTATGGGCATTGCAGTAGTGGACAGATGTGTTTTACCTTGTAGTATGTGAGGTAGTGCGTCGTGGCTTCAAAGTAGCGACGTTGCCATCGGTCGTGACGCGACTTCTTGCGTAAATAACCTGCCCAAAGTTCAGTGTTAGCGTCTCGGTTGGGTGGAGATGCAGCAGCAGCAGAAGCAGCCCACCTTTTAGCTCTGGGAGATCCATAGCCGCCTGTAGCTCGTACTCAGTCTTAGTGTCTAACCGAACGAGAAGGTGGATAAGGAAATGCCAACAAATCAGGGATTGGGGACACGGAGTTTCACTATGGTTAAATGTGTACACCACGCGTACACCAAGTTGTATGAAGACTTTCCACAGATGTATGGCTCCACCTTGCGATTGATAATGACTGATGAGTGAGCTTCTCTCCTGAATCTTTTCTTCGTGTGACAGCATGAATGGCAAATTCTTGTTTGAGACAAAAAAAATCGCTTAGGATAAGTATTTGGTGACATGGCTTCACTTTTGACATGTGGCAATTGATACTTTGGCACCACCGTTAGAGAGAACTTCCGACTCCGCCCTGTAAAAAAATGGCAGCGGTTTTAGCAGACAAAAGGCAATTGTCGAAGCCCGATCCGAGGAAACTGTCGCCGGCTACGATGATGCGTGGGTTGGTACTGAGAACGAGAGCAGCTAACGGATCCTCTCCCTCCGCAGTGCTTAAGTCGTGGTAAGGCACGGTCACCTGCGAGATACTGTAACGTGGTCATGAGTCGAAAGCATCTGGGGGCACTAGCAAAAGCAGCAGACGTACCGCCAACGGTGCAGACGCGCATCGTGCTCAGCTGGGAGAGAAGGCAATACCTCCCGCAGCGCCTTAGTGATGATAGCCAGGATCTCGTCGTTGTGGCGAGCGCCATCTATGAACGTGGAGCCGAAGGGCACCGACGTGTGTACGATCAGCGCCGGTGGAGACTTGTCGCTAGCACGCTTTTTGCGGTTATCCCAGCACATGAAGCGAATGACGTCGCTCTCGTCGCTGGGAACGTACTTGGCCGTCCATACCAGCTCCTCCACTGCCGGAACCGCCTTTTCGTCGAAGACGTAGGCTGCAGCAAAGCGCTGTGAGTACTTCACGCCTTCCAACGCGCGCATAGTTTCCGGTGCGACGTGGAAAGAGGCGCTTTTCTTGAGAATTGACAGGACCTGGTCGAAACGCACAACACCACTTCATTGAGACTACGCGAAAGAAATGTCAACCGAAAAATCGTACGTTTGGAATGGGGCATGTCAACACCAATTCTTCCACAACTTCCTCCTTCCCGCCATTTGTTGTCACTTGAATGCGCTTGTCGTCTAGTATTCGAAAACTCTCCAAGTGCGTCGACAACTTCGTCTCGGTGCCTGATGATCACAGTCAAGCATCAAATCGTTCATGTAAGCCACCTTCCTTCGCTACACGGCAGCCCTCAGTCATTTCCTCAGCAAGCTCACCCTCCAGTAAGTGCTCCACAACAGCCCGAAAGCCCTTCCCGTCTGGAGAAACTAGGTGCGTCTTGACTGCTCCCTTGTGCGGGTCGTCGGCGATCTCGTTCTCAGCGAATGGCACCAATTGGCCGCTCTGCGTCAACTTCTGACGGAAATCGTCGTTGCGATCTGACTTGGGTGTCCAGTACTGCGCCCCCATGTCGACGTGGACGTTTCGCTGCTTCGGGAAGGACCTTAAGAACCCAATTCCGTCAGCTCAAAAAGAGTTGATACGTCTCTAAATTGTCGCTTTACCTGGCCATAACGCGCCCACCGAGGATGCTATTGCGGTCCCAGACCAAGACGTCCGACACATATCCTCTGGCCAGCTTGGCCTCTTGCAACAGTCGCGCCAAGGCAGCGCCCGTCAAGCCTCCGCCTACTATCAGTGTCCTACTCACCATGGTCCAGTTAGGATTTTATTGATACACTTGAAGCCGAAGGATCTTTATCCTCTCATTGGCCATTACTCAAAATGAAAAAGACGTTGCCCAATCATATCACATCAATTTTATTTATAGATAGAGGGAGCGGGTTAGGGCCCGCTCGTCCTGATACAAACTGGTCGGAAGAAGACTTCACTTGGGACGATGGCGGCGAACACGACTGAGCCGCCGGCGCTCTCGGAGGCGCTCGGGGCCGACGACATCAACGTGAGCTTCCCAGCGCCTCGACCAGCCTCGGTCTTCCAGCTAGCGGGAGCTACGACCACCGGAAGCGGCCGCTTCGTGCTGCCCGACGTGGCATTGCGCAAAGTTGTCAAGAAGCCAATTTTCGAGGTGCTTTGGCGATATTTTGGACACTAATTGTCATTGTGCTACACGTTGCAATTATTGACAGTTTTTTTTTTCTTGCTTGCTCTAGAACTTTGATGAAACGGCGTACAATGTGAAGCCACCGACGCAAATGTTACGCTTCATTGACGGACTGCGCTACCACAAGCCTACGCCTGAGGAGAGCGAAGCGTTAAACCTCAGCAGCGCCACAGAGAGGATTTATCTCCATGTACTCAATGATGTATGCAATTGTATTGCCAGTAATCTTTGACAAAGTAGGAAAAGTATCTAACGAAGTGCTGATAATTGCAGATTCTGATGATGTGTGGTGCGCGCAAAGGAGCTCGATTCAGTTCGCTGGATGTGAACCGCCTGAGGGTAATTGCTGAAGGACTGGAAGCTAGATACGAAGCCGTGGACGAAACTTTCCACTTGTTGTCGACGGAGGTGATGAGGTATCGTTTCCCTGGCGTGAAGAAGTTGGAGGACGATCCGTCGCATTTCGAGTTCCTTTGCAATCGCCGTCGGAACAGTTTGGTAGGGATGGAAGGGTTGGATCCGGAGGACCAAGTACGGCGACAGGCTTTCCATTTCCAGTGGCTGGCGCGACAGTATGTGGTGACGTTTGCACAGTTGAAGACGGCAATGCAAGAAATTTGCGACCGTGTTCAGAGGGATATGGCTGCTCTGGGAGGGATGTCCGCACCTACCCTTGCGGATATCAATGATGCAGGTTTGTCGCCACAGCGTTATCGCTCAGATCGTGTGCAGGGTATACTCACTGGTGTGTGCACTTGGTTTGTGTCTGATGCTTTGGGTTGGACCATTTTGCTGCGCAGTAGAAGCAGAGTTTGAGGCGAAAACACATCGACCGTTCCCGACGTTTCTCTTCGTCCTCATTCAGAAATACCATCGCGAGCGACGCAACAAAAGCACGGCGTGGGGCACCGATTCAGATGAGCCGCCCGTGGACTCCATTGGGCAGTTTGCCCTCTATTTATCTAGCGTCCTACTCCAGCCTGCACCGATGACTTCTGCGGAGTTACACAGTGTCCAAGTGCTGCTGCAAGTTGTGTAAGTGTATTGTCGTGGATTGAGTATGGTATAATTTGTAACGACTGCTGTGATGTGGATTTACAGCAAAGCAGAGTTCCACGTAGACTACCACTCGATGGTTCTCGTGGTGACTAAGGTAGTACTCGCAGACGGCCAAGTGATCGTGAACACCTCGTGCTTAGATAGCGGAACAAACGGCGCTGAGCGTCATCGACGAAACGGTGGCGTTCGGGTGCTAACACACGACGCGTTGGGCTCGCTGCTCTTCGCCTTCTTGAAGACAGTTCGCGAGCTGCGGCTGGTACCGCGCGAGAAAGAGCTTCTGAACCGCGGGAAGAGGATGAAGAAGAGCGTCGATGAAGCATCAATAGGATAGAGGAGATACTGTGGGCTCGTGGATAGGAGTGTCCGTGCAAATAGTTGAGCCCTCCGATCCTCTCTCTCTCTCTCTCTCTATCTATCTATCTATCTATCTATCTATCTCTATCTCTCTGCTCGTTATAGATCATGTAAAGACGCCAGGATGAAGCTGGAGCGATCATTGTAGGGCTCTACTGGGATCCTATATAGGCATAGCCAACTTTGGTCCCATGATCGGATCCTGTGCTCGGTGGAAACAGTGACTCGACAAACAAACCCACTCGTAAATTCATTCGTGTAGCCAAGTCACCGGCAAATCCGAGCACAACGCGACTGGGCAATGACCTTTCTACCGTGGTGCACAACCACGCATACACGCTCGAGTCACGTCGCGACGTTGCTGTTGCCTATTGTTTGTTGACCAAAATTCGGATTGGATTTTGGTAGACGACCAAACGCTGTGTCGGAGCGGTGGAGCATGAAATTTTGCAACTTTTGCCGGTGCTGTCGTCTACAGTACAGTGACACGGTTCTGTATGCCGCCTGTGGCACGCAGGTGACAGGCACTTGTCGCCGCTCGCTCGGCCGTTACAGTGAGTAGTATGACCACCAAAAGCTCCGAGACCAGCGATGAGCCTACCGGCTCCAACATACAAATGCGCTTTAGTGTTGCGTTAGACACGGGTGCAACGTGCACCTCATATTCTCCAAGCAGCGGCTGGCAAAGAAACTCGACCATGTTGTGATCTGGTTACGATAGGTGGTTTCAGCAACTAAATTTACAGTAGGTAGGTAGGTAGGTGTACATGCACCAGCAAAGTCGCCGTGAGGATAAAGAGCATAATTGCTTAGAAAACGTGTTGTGCCTAAAAATTGCCCACACGGGCGGAAGGGCTTCCAATATTCCGCCACAGTGCCAAATACCTCCTACAGCACGCGATCCAACGCGTTTTTGTGAAGATTTCCACCGCCACATTCGCAGCTTCTCGGCCGCCGTCTGGCAGTTTTCTCCAATTCGCCACTCCAAGTGCAGGAGGCACCGCAGCAACAGAGGACGCGTAGGAGACAGTTCGTTTTTCGGTACAGTACGCAGTCTGGTCGGCCATAGACTGAACCACGACCTTTTGCTTCTATTATACACCGCACCACTCTCCAACTTTCCCCCCGTCTCTCGTTATACAGGTATAAATCCTGAATTTTATACTTCGTGACAAATATAGCATTGTATCATTTCCCACAGAAATATCAACTTTATCAGGGTGGAAAGTATGTGGGTAGCGTCGTCCCTACCTGATCGTGGTGGGGTTGTGTGCAGCGTCATTGCTCGATGCGACCAAGTTGGGCGCCCAACTGACTCCCTCACTCAATAACGGCCCGGCCGGCAGAGTGCACGAAGGCGCCCAAAGCTCCAGCACCTTCCCATCCAGTAAGGCGGCAGGAGGCACCACCGAGGCGAGGCGCAGTGCCCAATCCGACCATGGACGTGGGCGCACAGGTGGAAGTGCAGCTAGCGCCGCAGAAATGGCGACGCGGCCAGGTCATCGACCGCTACGTGAGTCCCATCGAGGCTTCCGGCGCCGTCATCGTCGTCAAATTCGAGGATGGCAGCGTGGCCGAACGAGGCGTCCCGGAAGATGTGAACCAGGACGCGCCCGACGTGCGTGTGCTCACGCCCGCGCAGGGCCAACAGTTCGACGTGGACGACCTCACGCAGCTCATTGAACTGGACGAGACGACGATTCTTTCCGCCTTGGAGACGCGTTTCGCCCAGCAGAAAATCTACACGAACACGGGGGCGATTCTACTCGCTGTGAACCCGTTCCAGAAGATCGCCAATGTCTACAGCAAAGACACAATGGCCAAGTACTTGTTGTCCTTCGAGTCCAGAAGCAGCTCCATGCGCAGTAAAGGGAACGAACCCATGCCCCCACACATCTACAACGTGGCTGGAGAAGCGTATAAGGCCATGATGCTCGGACTGAACGGCGTCATGAGCGACCAGAGCATCCTCGTGAGTGGAGAAAGCGGCAGTGGCAAGACGGAAAGCACCAAGTTCCTCATGGAATACTTAGCACAGGCAGGCGTGAACAATCTAGCGGCGTCCGTAGCAGGAAAGACTCCCGACGGGATCGCAGCCAAAGTGCTGCAGACAAACATTCTGCTCGAATCCTTCGGGAACGCGCGCACGCTACGCAACGACAACTCGAGTCGCTTCGGCAAGTTCATCAAGCTGCACTTCACCAGCGGCGGGAGACTCACAGGCGCCAGTATCCAGACGTATCTGCTCGAGAAGGTTCGGCTTGTATCGCAGTCCAAGGGGGAGCGGAATTACCACATTTTCTACGAAATGGCCATCGGCGCAGCCCCCGCAGCTCGTAAACGCTGGTTCCTGGACCCCCCAAACGGCCACATGATGCCTCCTGGAGACACGGAAGTCACGGAGACAACGCGCCAGTTCCTGCACTACCGGTATTTGAACCAGAGCGAGTGCTACCAGCGTCGAGACGGCGTCAAGGACTCGGACATGTTCCGACGGGTCATGGACGCCATGGATATCGTGGGTTTCACGCCCGCTGAACGTGCAGGTATTTTCGACATCCTGGCGGCTCTCATGCACATCGGCAACTTGTCCTTCGAGCACGACGAAAACAGCGACAGGTTGGGCCAATCCATGGGGCCGGGAGCCGGCAAGTCGGACTTGGCGCCTAGCTGCATCTGGTCCCGCGACGCCGCCGCTACACTGATGGCCGTCGACGCGACCAAGCTGGAGCGCGCGCTGAGTGTGCGTCGCATTCGTGCGGGAACGGATTTCGTGAGTATGAAGCTCTCCGCTGCTCAGGCCAACAATGCGCGTGACGCGCTCGCGAAGGCACTGTACGGCCGCTTGTTCGACTGGATGGTGAAGAAGATCAACCACTTCCTCAAGATGGACGACAGCCAGAAGGCCAAGGGTGGCCTTCACTTTATCGGGATTCTGGACATTTTCGGCTTTGAAGTGTTCCCGAAGAATTCGTTCGAGCAACTGTGCATCAACTTCGCCAACGAAACACTACAGCAGCAGTTCAACGACTACGTGTTCAAGGCGGAGCAGCGCGAGTACGAGTCTCAGGGCGTGGACTGGAAGTACATCGAGTTCTGCGATAACCAGGACTGCGTGAACCTGATCTCGCAGCGTCCAACCGGCATCTTGTCCCTCATTGACGAGGAGTGCGTCATGCCCAAGGGAAGTGACACGACGCTGGCGTCGAAGCTCTACCGCGCCTGTGGCAGTCACCCTCGTTTTGAAGCTTCGCGTATTCAGCGCGCACGTGGTCTTTTCACTGTTGTACACTACGCAGGCCACGTGGAATACTCGTCAGATGGATTCCTGGAGAAGAACAAGGATGTTCTTCATCAAGAGGCTGTGGATATGCTCGTGTACTCTACAAGGGAAGACAGCTTTACTCGCACTTTGTGTGAAGGTATTGGAGGCTCACGGGATCGCGCCAAGTCATCTCCGCGTCAACGGGCGCAAACGAGTAAACACCGCGGCGCAAGTGTCGGTCTTCAGTTCAAGGAACAGCTTACGACGCTGTTGGAGACGCTGCAGCAGACGAACCCCCATTACGTGCGCTGTCTGAAGCCCAACGAGCTCTGTAAGGCTGGGATCTACGAGCGTGAGCGTGTGTTGAACCAACTGCGCTGCAACGGAGTGATGGAGGCGGTTCGTGTGGCAAGAGCAGGGTATCCGATCCGGTTACCGCACGATGAGTTTGTCGCGCGCTACTTCAGCTTGAGCAGATCCAAGAACCCGAAGAACCCGCTCCTGGCAAAGAAGCAAGGGACTTCCTTTGGATTGCCCGATACAGAATCGGACGAGAACCTGGCGGTCGTAAGTAGCGAGGCCAAGGAGCTACTGAAGGGGCTGCTCGATGTGATTCCGAAGGAGAACGACGCTAACCCTCAGGGCGCCTGTGAACGACCGGACCAAGGCCAGTTCGCCACTAAGTGCGTGACTGTGGGCATTCAGATGGGATTCACCAAGATGTTCATGAAGAAACCGACGTACGAGTTCCTGGAGGAAATGCGCTCGCAGCGTCTGCACCGCCACATGATCAAGATCTTCTACGCTGTGCTGTGTATCACTGCCCGCGCGCGCTACCTGCGCTACCTTCATGCTGTCAAGACGTTGCAAATCCGATTCCGCTACAAGAAGCTCCAGAAGCTGCGTCGTCGCCGTCAGATTATGATGATCCGGAGGAAAAACGCAGGCAAAGTGCAGGGTTTCATCCGGACCGTGGTGCAGCGCAAGAAGTTTATGCAGTTCATCGCCGTTGTGCGGATGCTGCAGTGCCGCTTCAGGTTCCGCCGAAGGATGCGAGCAAAGCGGATGAAAGCCGATCGTACCAGGAAACTGGAAGCCGATTCTACCAGGAAACTGGCGGACTTGAAGCGCGATCAGCAGATGCAGGCCGCGACCCAGTACACAGAAAGCTCGACAGCGTCTTCCGAGTCATCGTCTCCACGGTCGGTGACCTCGAACTCGAACGACGTTGAAGGCTCCGGGTATTCGGACGTCTCGTCGGACTATTCCTCGGACGACGTGTTCACGTACAACGGCAACTTCCCCAAGCACAACCTCAACACTGTCGATGAGCAGAGCAGTCAGTTGATGCCGCGTGTGTCGCACCGCGTCTCCCTCCGCAAGTCTCAGTCCATCGACTCGATCACCCCGATGGGCGGCTTTCGCGCCTCGCAGATGCACAACGGCAGCACGGCGCACACCCCGGGATCCAGATCAAGGCTGCCGTCGCGCAAGTCGTCCTTCCGCAACACCCGGTCCTCGCGCGCCGTCGCGCTCCCAAGACTCGATGTGATCCAGCACACGTCCTGGGTGAACGACGACGACCGCTTTAGCTGCCACATCTGCAACAAGCGCTTCAACATGTTCAAGCGCAAGCACCACTGCCGAGCCTGCGGCGAGGTCATCTGCAACAGCTGCTCGCTGTACCACCGGATTCAGTCCCGGTCCATGCGTGTTTGTGTGTCGTGCGTGGCGTTCCATTCCCTAGACAGCCCGACATCGGCCGGATCCACAGGTTTCCTGCGTCCCGGCGGCGGCAGTGCTCACTCGTCGAATTCCAGTCGAAAGACGTCCAACGGATCAGCAGCGGACCGCAATCGCAGCAGTACGCTCAGCAGCGGCATGTGGCTGAATCCGTGGCCTGAGCCGCCCTATCCGGTCGACGAGGAGGAGCGGCTGACAGTGCTACGCGAACTCAACATCAGAGAACTCGGTCTGTCCGGCAAGTTCAACATGTACTGCGAAGTGGCGGCTAAGACGATGAAGTGCCCCATCGCGTACGTGAGTATTATCGAGGACGAGGAGCAGCTACTGGTGGCCAATATCGGCATGGCGCACACGACGCTACCCCGCGAGCTGTCGTTCTGTGCACATACGATCTGCCAGCCCAGTGTTTTGGTGGTGCTGGATACCAAGAACGACGAGCGCTTCCGTGAGAATCCGATGGTCAAGGGCGACAAGGGCGCCGTCAAGATCCGCTACTACGCCGGCGCGACCATCTTCTCTCGCGACGGACACGCTCTCGGCACGGTGGCCGTGCTGGACACCAAGCCGAGGCGGGAGGCGGACCAGGAGCACATTGGCATGTTGCAGCACCTGAGCTTCCTGGCGAGCGAGAAGATGACGCAGAGCACCATCCATGAAGATAGTGATAGCGAATTTCTATGAACCATCAAGTAACCAGCGATGAGATTGTCCGTAGCAAAGTACAAGTAGTGCAACTTCAACCATGTTAAACCATTTTGGCCTATTCTTTCTTGTTTCGGTTCAAGTTCGAGACGATACTTTTTTTTTTCAATTTGCATGACAGGAAGTGCTCGTACAAATATTGTTTTTTCGGGGAATAGTACTCGTAGGCCACAAGTCGTGGGGGCAAAGTACGCCACTATCGATAGACTTTCACTGCAATCGCTGCGTTCAACCGTTGAACTTCAACGTGCACTACCGATAATGTCAATGTCAGAGAGCCGTGGGCATTGCCAAAGTACGTGTATCATACATACACGGTGTATATTCACGTGCCACTGGGAACGACCTTGCCGCGTTGTATGGGGTGGCGTGCGTAGGCAAGAACAGGGAGCGAATTGTCGTGGCAACCTTGAATCAGGCCGTTATGCCCGCTCCAGCGACTTATTGCAGCTTCAGAATCGCTGCTGGCCACACGCTGCCACCATGGCTGCGGCCAACAACTGAGTCAGAGCCCACCCTGGACTCCAGCACATCCAGCTCCCGGCCGAAGGTCCGATAGGCGAGGGCGAAAACCGCTTTCTCCAGCCATAAAGCTTAGCAACGCAGGCTTTCGATGGGCTTTAGCTCGCCGCCATAGCGACAGTCGATCGTGACATTCATAGAGAGCAGGCAGAACACAGTTAGCAAACGTTAGGCCTTTCTCGTGCCTCCGTCTTGTACAATCGACCAGTTCTGTTTCCATCATTAGGCAACTGCCGATTTTAGTGGATGACTTGACATTTTTATCTTTGTTTTGGCTTGCTCGCACCAGTTGCCGCGTTGTACGGTTATTGTCAATATCCATCGCAGACTTTACTCTTGCGATTCGCTAGCAAAATGTCTGTTGTCAACGCGGCATAGCGATATCCGTACTCTAAACGATCTCCAACTGTGCGGTAATAATGATCTGAAAACGTTGCTCTCATTCTGCAACGCGTCAAGTGGTTCAGTATGAACCAGTTGCTACTTTGAAACTTTACCTACGTGCGCACGTTTTCGACCGCGCGCTTTTCAAGTTGCGACAAACGCCTGTATGTTTTTGTGAGTCACTCTCTACAAACTTTAAACATACTGCTATTAGTGATATTACCCGCATCAAATGTAGAAGTATTCATATTGCTAACCCATATTCGGATTGACCTTAACACATCTCAGTATAAACGTTTGCGACGGTAAAACAGTAGGTAAACATCCCTGCAACCTAAACATTCCAGGCATTTTTTTCCGCATCGAACAGATGTACCATCCCAGCTCTCATTCTGCCATTTGCGACGGAGCTCCCAAGTTGCTTCCTCCAGACTTAGCCACTGGTTCACCCTGTTCTTCTCTCGTTGTTTCCGCAGCTTGTGGGCCCCCCGCCGCTCTCCATCGCCCAGCAACAGTCGCAGCATGTCTGGCCAGCTTCGCGTGGCTGTCATTGGCTCCCAGACGTGCCACCCGGACACGCCCCTGGCTTACACAGTGTACCGGACGTCCGTGAACTTCGACGGTTTGTGCTACCACCGCCTCATTCGCTTCCGCCACTTCTTGCACTTCGCCAAGAGGCTCAAACTGGCGTCTGGTGCCCCGCGCATCTCCGTGAAGCTGCCGCCCAAGATCTGGTGGAGTCGTAAAACGTCACTGCAGCCGGAAACAGTGGAAGCCCGCCAAGTTCTGCTCAATGAGTACATGCAGCAGGTTTCCGCGCGTCCGCTGACCCCCAGAAGCCAGGAGCGTCTGCTTAAGTTGCTGAAAGTGGGGGAGTACGCGCCGCAGGAGGAAGAGGATCGGGTGATCAACAGTCGACTCAGTTACAAGCAGCAAAGCACCGCGACAGAACCAACGTCGGAGATTCTAGGCAAAAACTCGATCCAAACAGAAGTATTGGAGGAAGAGGAAGAAGAAGATCTGTCGATTCACAAGGAGAAACAGTCGCAGGACTCGCTTACGGACGATGAGGAGTCGGAGGAACACGCAGCGAACTTGCCGGTCCAACGGCAGGACTCGCAGGCGTCCAGTAACCCCGCAGCCGACGACGAGACAAGAGATCGCGCGTTATCGGCACCTTTAACCCCCGTGTTGCAGGTGACCACGAGGCCTGTGAGCAGTTCACTGAACTCGCAGAACATGAAGCGCGTCATGTTTGGATCTGGAGGGGAGGCAGATCTGCTGGCTCTCAAGGAAGGAGGCAGGGACTCGACTGGCAGCACGTCGGACTTCTCGTCCACCCCCGAGCGTCACTACTTCGGCCAGATCAAGAACTGCATCGCTAGTATCGAGGATATCGTGGACAGCAGCCGCAAGCTCGAGACGCGGATCCGCGAGAAGCAGGCGGCCAACAGGACTATGGGAGCATGAGCCAAACACCTCTCTTAAAGATTTGCGGCGGTACGGTTTTGGGTGGTAAATCGATGCCGATGGAATTCGTGAGCTCTTGATCAGGATTCATGATTCCGTGTCGCGTCATCCACTACAGCAAGACCGACGGGGTTTTTCAATATTTATCGGCAGTGCAGACGTGTTTGTTTATCGAGCGACGTCTGCTTTTTAGCGAACCCCTTGACCCTGCAACTAAAATGTTACAATAAAAAATCTTTGGCTAAATAATTGCTGTTTGAACGCTCGACTTTGATTTTACTGAAAACTTGTCATAAAGCACTCATTTGTACACACCCTGTCATTGACAAGTTGTCAACCTTTAGGTCACAATTCTTGCCGCAAGATTACCTGCAACGTGTACAGTACTTCCGCAGCGCTCGGTCGATCCTTCGGGTCTAACGCCACACACGATCTCCCCAGTTCCACCATCGACTGCAGAGCTTCAGACGAAAACTCGACGTGAATCTTCCCCAACGCCACCATCTGAAGAACAGCCGTGTCCGGGAGTTTTCGACCAGAGTTGCTACTGTCTTTCGCGTGGGAATAAGGCAAAACGTGGAGGTCGAGTTCCGACAGCACCACGCCGAGCGAGAAAACATCGGCCTTGTCGTCGTACCGCTGACCCAGCATCACTTCTGGCGCCATCCACAATGATGTCCCAACGCCTGCAGTCATCGTTTTGTCCTCTCGCTCTCGAGAGATACCGAAATCCGTGACTTTCGCTTCCAGTTCGGGGCTCAGCAGAATGTTCTTGGACTTGAGGTCACGGTGGAGAATGGGCGGGTCCAGCGAGTGCAGGTACGTTAACGCGTGAGCGACGTGGAGCGCAATGGTCACTTTACTTCTGTCGAAACCCACTGGGAGGTTCTGTTCTTCGTAGGACACGAGAAGAGCACGGAGATCGCCGCCTTCCATGTATTCCAAGGCGAAACACAAGTCAGCCAGAGTGTCCCACGCAATCCCGACGAACTGCACAATGCGTGGGTGATCCAGTCTTTGCAGTAATTTCACTTCATCCAGAAAATCGTTCACGTGCTTGACGCTCTTGCGTAATTGGGGAAGCAGCATCTTTATAGCTACAGGTGCCCCGAAGTAAAGCCCGTAGTAAACCTCTCCATAACCGCCTCGACTGATTAGATACTGCACTTCCACCTTTTCACGAGGAATGCGAGCAGTGGCGATGTCTTCATCGTCCCAAAGACTCGCGAGAGATTGAGGTCCTTTGGACGCAGCGAAGTCTGTTTCGTCGAATTCGTTTGTCTTGGGGTCTGACATCGGGGAGTTCACTTTCCCATACCCATTTTCCTCGGAATCCTTTCGGTTTCTCTTCCGATACCACACGAATCCAAGAGCGAAGAGCGTTACGACCACCACAGCGACGATAATTCCCACGATAGTTCCTGAACCGATTCCCGAGCTCTCGGTAGTCGTATCAACGGTGATGACACCACTGCTGCTAGAATCAGCTGAATTCTTACTATCCGAAGCGCTTGCACTGGCAGATTCAGCGTTGGGATTGACACTGGAGTACACTCTGTAGCCTGGATCTATACAGTCCCTTCTTGAAATGTTGAGACTGGATGCAGTCCCGCTCTGATAACTCTCTCCACCGCATGAATCGTTACGGTAATACGCGATAGAAAACTCATTATTCACGTAGTTGGCAATGAAGGATTTCGTGCCCGCAGTGTTGCCCACTTGGCACCTTCCACTTGCCACTAACGCTAGTGTCTCGACGAGATTTTCACACCCAGGCTTTGTGTAGTTCTCCAGAACGACATACGTTTCCACGTCGCTAAAGGAGGCGCGCGCGTACGCGAATCGGTCCGAGATATCGCACGTCATGGAGACGTAGTAGGTTTCATCGCCAAAGTCCATTTCTTGGCACGTCTGGTTCTCGCAGCCGGATTCAATCGCCATGGACAGAACCAACGGAGTCCCGACGCAGTTGCTTTTATCGAAGACGCTGAAGCCATGCATGACCGAGTCGGCAGTGGCGGCGGCTGCCATCGCCACAAAGGCCAGCGTCAATATGCCGCGCATCTTGTCGATTCACTTGTGGCAAAATGCACCACATGGCGTGCGGTTCCCGTTGATTGTTCAGTTTAAACACTGTTTCACTATGTGGCAAAAGCAGACAGGCAGGAAGAGAATTTAAGTGGCAAAATGGTTCACTACCTCGAGAACTCCCTCCTACGGTAACTGTACAGTACTGTACGTCGTACACGTGCATACAACATGTACATGTACAGTGTACATCGGTGTACATTGTACACCGATGGATGATGCTGGCAGTGCCAGCCTGACACACACATACCGGTACATATCCATAGGAATAGTCCCTAGGATTCTGTACCTTTGGTGCGTAAAATGAATGGTTCAGTACCTCGGATTGCGCCATCAAGAGGAGAATGGATAGAGTTTGCACAAGACAACAGTCCATTTTAGCCTAAACTTTAGAAACTCTTCACTTTGCCTACAATTCCTGCGAAAGGGTCGTGTGCAGTTTGTAAAGTGCTTCGGCTGCAGTTGGCCGCTCCGTTGCGTCCAGGGACACACACGATAAGCCTAACGCCACCATCGACTCTAGAGAGTTGGAAGAAAACCTCACCCGTAATTTGCCTAGCGCAACCATCTGCAACACGACTGTTTCGGGCATTTTTCGGTGCGGCTCGCTGTTGTCCTTTGCGTGCGAGTACGGGAGCACGTGCACGTCCAACTCGGACAGTAAAACCCCGAACGAGAACATGTCGGCCTTGTCGTCGTATCTCTCCCCAAGCATCACCTCCGGCGCCATCCACAGAGAAGTTCCTACACCTGCCGTCATTGTCCTGTCGACTCTTTCTCGAGAGATGCCAAAGTCCGTGAGTTTCGCTTCGAGATCGGACGTCAGCAGAACGTTCTTGGATTTGAGATCTCGATGAAGCACTGGCGTCTCGAGGGAGTGGAGATACGTGAGAGCGTGAGCCACGTGCAAAGCGATCGTCACTTTAGTTCGGTCGAAACCTGTAGGTTGTTTTTCCTTTTCGTAAACCGTCAAAAGCTCTCTCAAATCTCCTCCTTCCATGAACTCCGAGACGACACACAAATCCGTGAGCGAGTCCCAAGCCACGCCCACGAATTGAACAATCCGAGGGTGATCCAACGTCGCCATGAGCTTCACTTCGGCCAAGAAAGCGTTCACGTGCTTGACACTCTTGCGCATTTCAGGAAGCAGCATCTTGACGGCCACTTGCTGTTGATTGAAGAGTCCGAGATATACTTCCCCTCCTCCTCCGCGGTTTATGGGCTTCTGAACGACCACTTTCTCTCTAGGTATCCGAGCAGTAGCGATGACTTCGTCGTCCCATAAACCCACGAGACTGAGAGGTTTTTGTCCGCTACTGTGGCCGTCAACCCAAGGCGAATCCAGCGTTCTTGGGTCTGTTACTGATTCATTTTTCCGACCAACTTGAGGGGATCTGAAAGCGTTGAAGCCGTCGTCCCTCTCCATTTCATCTTCCTGCTTTTTAGAAAGATTCCACTTTACAAGCAGCGCCACGACAAGTACAAACGCTAAGGCAGCGACTGCAATTCCAACAATCACTCCAGTCCCAATGCCGGAATCAGTCGACACCTTGCCTCCGTTATCCAGTCCGGACGAGCTGCTCTCTTGTGGATCATTTACACCCACACTGCCACTATCGCTCCAACTTGTAGAGCCTGACGCCACCCCGGAACCGCTGTCACTGCTGTAAAACCGGTAGAGATGTTGCTGACAGGAGCCTGTGGCCAATGCTGCCCTGTCAAGCTTGAAATACAGCGAAGGTTCACCTCCACACGCGTCGTTCGGATACAGCGTCACGAGAGCTGAACCATTGGAGAACAGCGTGGTGATAACCGACTGATCTCCGAATCCGGACGAGATCTCGCACCCTCCAGACGCCAGAAAGACGTCCGCCTCCCCGAACGACGTGCAGCTCTCGTTGTTGTAAGTTTCCATGATCACGTAGTCGAATTCTCCGAAAATCTTGGCGGTGTGCGCGAATCGATCGGGTACGTCGCATGTCCGGCTCATGTAGTACGTTTTGTTGCCAAAGTCGATACCGCTGCATCCGTCTTCGACGCACGTCGCAGTGACGTTGTACATGGCCAACACGTCCGGCGTCCCGGCACAGTTTTCGCCTGAGAAGATCTCAACAGCCTCCATCGTGGCGGCTTAAAAAACGACGAGAAAGAAGAAATCAAGCGGCCGAATGCGCCACGAGTCTCCGATGAACCTATCCAGCTCAAAATGGAAATATGTCGGCGGAAGCTCTGACCATCAAACTGCTTCTTGACCCTTCACAGCAACAGCATCACATGGGTTGGAGGTGGATCCAAAATTCGTTACGCAATAGTACGCGCTTCGAGCTCCAACGCCGTTGTAAGCAGGTCTGTTGAATGGTCCTCGTACATGACGTATCGGTCCATTGAATTCGTTGGGAGGCGATATCCTGGCCGTAAATTACGGTCGTCGGCGTAAAACTCATGACATTCAACTGCAAATATTTGGATTGTAAAAACTAAATGTAAATGGAGAATCAAAATTGGGTTTCTGATCGTGGAGAATCTCCACGGTGCGGGGCAATCCGGTTTTCTGTGGAGTCGACAAAGCGGCTGGCCCCCTCCTCCGTAGCTGTGTGATCGCAACGAGCTCCGATCACGAATGTGCCAGGATATGAAGACACACAATAATAACCGCCACGGAATGCAAAAATCATCTGTGGTCAAGTCACGGCGTTAAACTCATCAGATGTTGCGCCGTAAGCCTAGTGGCTCCCAAAATGCTCGCGGCTCGCTGATCGATAATAGCCACTTTGTGTAGCAAGGGCTGCACAGTGTTTGGATGCTTTTACTACGTCGGTGTTCTCGGAGTACTCAAGTGATAAAAAAGGTATTCATGCCGTAAAGTGCTATACATGTAACTGAAGCAAACCACCACGTACTTTACACGCGCGGCTATCCGCGATGGCCCGTGGGGCATCGTTGTGAGCTGCTCAAGTGACTCTGGCTCGGAGTTGGCCAATTAACATGTCAATTGAGGCTGCGCTTCTGCTTCCCTAGCACGGAAATGACTTTGCGACCATCTGGACTCAAAACAGCGTCAGCCTACATGTACACTAGGCTGAGCTTACATGCAACGATCTCGGTGGAGATGCATAGATCCGTTCTCTCGTGCGCGCCTTGCATGCTCCGGCAATATCCTTGGCCCGACTTCTTTCCCACAGTGAAGCCAAAGAGTGTCAAGTCAACAAGAAGGCTGAACGTCCAGCCTGAAGTGTCCACGGTGACTCCAGTGGAGTCACTCCACCGTTGATGCAGCAGAGATAACCAAGACGAATAAGCCAATGAACCTTGTGCTGGGCGCCGAATTACAGTACAGGTACATCCATGAACACGTAAAATTGGTCCGTATTGTACGGAGTGGCTATTCTCATCGTGTTGAGCTGCGCAGAAATTCCAGTGGAACTTCAGGAACTTCCACATCTTGTGCTCTGAAGGTCGCGGATTAAGTTGGGACTCCCAACTAATATCCATGTGCAGGCGCTGGCTTCTTCATATCAATCACAATGTGATTCACAGTGCTTTGAAGGAAATATCTGTTAGTATTGGCGAGCGTTGCAGCGGATAACTTTTGCGTGCAAAAGTGCCGAGCTCCGTTGAATTCCTGCACTTTCGCCAGCTGGACCATCGAATTTTTGGCCCAAACAATGATAGTCGCAGCAGGTGAAATCCCAGGAGAGAGCAAAAATCTCTCTAATGAGCCCTGAGAGAGAGCGCCACGCACATCCTGGCGGCATTTACCCAGGCTTGAAAACAATCAGCTACAGACTGTAGCCTACCTAGTACATTCGATTGTTGTCCATGAAGGTCAGATGAACCCGTCAGGACAACGTCCACCGAAGTTCGTCGCGGCTATGCATGTATGCCTCGTGACTTGCTGACAGATCACATCCCACTCTGTGACCCGAGGGGGATGCGCCGGTCGCGTACGGATCCCGCAACCTGGTCCGCGCGACCACATGTTCCCCCCCTTGTCACGCGCTTTCGACATACACGCGAACTCGCCGGCGATGGAGGAGAAGCGCAAGCCCAAGCCGCGGCGCCCACTGCCGCCCATGCCCATGCCCGTGTCCGAGTCCGTCATGTCCTTCTTCCTGGACTCGCCGTCTTCGTCCACATCCTCCTCGGAGAACTCGAGCTCTCGACACCTCAACAAGTCCGTGAGCTGGGAAGAGCCCACGGCCAACGACCGGCGCCGCACCAGCGTCCGCTCGAGCGTCCTGCTCGACTCCATGCGCCGCTATCCGTCCAGCGTGGCGCTCGGACGCAGCCGTAGCGACGACAGCCACAAGTCAAGCAGCTGTCGGCTGCCGCGCTCGACGTCCACTAGCACGTCGTCCAAGTCCACTGCGTCCACGCTGTCGTCGCTCAAGTCCAGCAAGAAGCGTCCGCGCAGCTTGGCCAACCACTTAGGGGGCTTCGTGCTGCACTCGGTCACGCCGAAAGAGTCGTCCATTCTGCAGTACACGTCGATGGTGTCGCCCGGCACTCACACAGAGTACGAACTCGTGCTCGAGGACACGATGGTCTCGGGCGTCGGCCAGCGGTGGTTCGTCTCGAGACGGTATTCGGGTTTCAGGTCGCTGCGGGAGGAACTGGCGCGCGTTTTTGATCGGCGGAACCACCCGGGCGCGGCCGTGGACAGCAAACACGCGCACTGTCCGCACTGCGCGCCCATGATGGAAGCTCTGGACAAATTGAGCTCCAAATACTTCCCTAAGCGCCGGCTCTGGGGTTCCAAGAGCCCCAAGGTCGTCCAACAGCGTGCAGAGCAGTTCTTCCAGTACCTGCAGGGACTTCTGGCGCTCGCTACGAGTCCGTCCACGCGCCGCTGCCCGTTGGTGGCTCTCGGATTCGCCGTGCAGCTACGCACGTTCTTCACACTCGAACGGGAGCCGTTCCGGGACGCGCCGGGGACATTTGGCGGTGGCGCGGTTCCATTCCTATTGAGCGACATCACAATGATGGAGACGCGGCCTGACAACGCCACAACGCTCATGACCATCGACGAACTGGACGCCGCCTGTGCGGACGACGAGGTGGAGTTCGACCTGGGGCATCACGACAGCCACACGTCGTCCTTGGACTTGCCGTCTCCTGTGTTTGTACTGGAGGAGCAGGACGAACTCCGCTCCTGGGACGAGTTCGAGCAGTGGGAAGAGACAAGCACGAAGTAAATCCCTAAAGACAACAGGTAAAACTACGGGGGTCATTATCAAACGTATACTAATTCACAGTCGCACTACGAAGCCCTCAACTCTCCTCTGGTCCATCGGTAGACTGGACGTCGGGGCTTCACGTGCAGACTTTTACTCCACTCGTGTTTTTCCTCTTGTTTTGGTCTTTTTGCTTCTTCGTCGGTCTCCGGTCTTCTTCGCTTGTGTCCGAACGAGGCCGACGTCCATTTCACGCGTCGTTTTTCTGATTCAGCGCCACGATGACCACACTGACGTTATCGTGGGCGAAGTACGCCTGTGTCTTGAGCACGAGCTCCTGCGCCGCGAGCTGCACGTCCCCGTGGGTCTGGAGCTTCCGCAGCACAAAGTTGACGGCCTGCTGCGAAGTGAGGACGTCGAAGAGTCCGTCACTTGCAAGCAGCAAGAACTGGTCCGAAGGGTCCACGAGGTGCTCCACAACGTCGGGTGTCACTACCAAATGCCCATCCTGCTTGTGCGCAAGATCGCCAAAGCCACGAGAGATCTGTAGAATGCCATCCAGACGCCCATTGTGCACGAAGCCACCAGAAGCCTCGATACGCGCTTGTTCCGCAGGTAGAGAGGCCTTGTGATCCGTCGTCAAGTCCACTGCTAGCGCGTCGGCAGTGCACAAAACAGCGCGGCAGTCACCCACATTAGCCACGTAGAGCCGCGTCGGCTGATCCTCTTCTTCCTCGACTGCACTCTCTTCCTTGGTTTCTCCGGCTTCATCATCATCTTCACCTTCCCCGTCCCCATTCGTGCGCCGACGTTTCTTGCGCTGTTTCGTCACCACAACGAAGACACTTGCAGCCCCCGAGAACGAGATCGGCTGCAACAGAGCCTTCATCTCGTCTCCACACACAATCTCGCCGTCAATCTCGCAGCACTCGCCTTCAGTAAGGCTAGAATTGTTGGCTTCAGCATTGAGATATCGTCGCAATTCGTCCGCGGCCATCGTGCGTTTACGTTTCGGCAAGACGCTCTGGTTCTGCTTCTCCAAAATATCATTGTCAATCGCCTCACACACCGAAGAGATGCACGTCACGGGGGATTCCACGAAGCCAGCGCCTTCAGCGAAGAATCGATGGTGCAGCTCATTCTGCAGCTTCACAGCCGTATCGGTGCCGTTGTGGCCGTCGTAAACAGCGAAGAAAGCTACGGACGCGTAGTTGGTGGCGAGTGCGTCCGGATAACGCGACAGATCGCAAGTCGTCTGCCCAGTAGTGCGGTCTTCCATGTACGAGCGTGCTCCCTTTGCCTCTGCGTATCCGGATCGGATGGAGAGTGTGAGGTTTTCTCGAATCTTACTGCTCACGTAAACTTGAACGATATCCAGCGCCGGCGCGGGGGATGCCATGGATAATGCCGAAGAACTGGAAGTCATCGAATGCAACGAGCCTAGAGTAAGCACCTTGCCGCTGTTATCCACATCTAAAGACGAGGAGAAGTCGGTCAACGACGTCAAGGAAGGCTTGTGAGTCACGATAGGCGCGATCTCTTCGTCATCATGGCTGATCAGATCAAGCTGGTTGGGCGAGGCAATCAGCTCGCTGAAAGTGGCGTCGACATCCACATCGCACTCCACATCCGAGTAATCCGAATCGTCCGAATCGCTATCAGCATCCGAGAGACCGCCCATGCCAGACGTGTGACTGTGGTTGTGGCTGCTGTTCGCGCGGCTACTGTCGCTCGCGTGGTGGAAATGACGCGAAGAGGCTCCGCTGCCCTTGCGCATACCGTGGCTCACTGTCTCATCGTCGTCTTCGTCATCGATCTCCGTCACTTGCACGCAGTCGATTCCATCCATGTCGAACTCCTCCACGTTGCCTTCGGACCGTGACGAGCTGCTGACGGAACTGACGCTCCCATTTAAGGACCGCCGACTCTCCTTGGTTCTGCCTAACGCACTCCCTAGCGCACTGCCTAGCGCACTGCCCATGGCGCTCCCCATGGCACTCCCCATGGCACTGCCGCTGCCTGCACTGCCTAGTTTCCCAGAGCTGTCCAACCTCCTAGGCTTTTGACTCGAAGCTGAGGAGTTGGTTGAGCCCGCGCGGCCAGGAGGAAGTAGCTCATGTCCTGAATTGGAGTGGGTCGGTACCCTGGAAGCCACCGAGAAGTCATCATCACGAGCCTGGAACAAAATCTTGCGAGTTTGGTAGTCGCCGCCTTCGTCACGAAACACCTCGGACGTCACCATGAGGAAATCCTTCTTCCTAGAGAGTGAGCGCTTCATCAAGTCTGCATCTGACGACCCCGTGTTGGATAAACTGCTGCTGGAGTTCCCTGATTCGCTTGAGGACGATAAGCTACCACGTTGGTCCAGGTTGTCTTCAACGGGGGTCGCTGCCAACTCAGACAACTGCGATACAGACGTGAAGGATGTCCGACCGAAACCTTCGAGGTTTCCTGAGTCCTTGAACATTCGGCTTTGGAAACTGTTCTTCTTCACCAACAATGAGTTATCCACTGAATTGCTGCGTCCAGCTGGGAAAGAGCGCGACCTCGGGGAGTCCGACGAAGGCGTGTCACCACCTATCGTCGACATGGACGACACGGATGAAGCCGACGACAATACTGAAGACTCTCGCACCTGCCGGAGCGATGCAGTGGACGACGCACTGGGGTAGCGACTGCGTGCAGTAGGTTTCGCAGCCGGTAAAATGATCTCCGTCACCTTCGCACGATCCGCTGAGAAAGCCATGCGCTTCTGCTCGATCAGCAGCTCGCGCGAGCGCTCCGACAGCTCCTTGTGGCCGTCCATGAGCTGCACACGTTTGTGATGGCGCCAGGCGCAAATAATGCGGGAAACTTCTTCACTGGACGCGCGGCTCGGGCTGCTGCCGACTGTGTTCACAGACGACGTGGTCGACGCCGACGAAGGGATGCGCGAGCCCAGTGTTCCTGACACGGGCGTACCCGTGAAATACCGGCCGCTGTTTGTGCGCACTACGCCTGGGCCCACACTTTCCTGTCTGGTCTTCACCAGTTGATGAGCCTGCGCGAGGCTCTCCGTCAGCCGCTGGTCAATCTGCTCCGGAATGTTCTCAATAGCACGTTCGCTTTCATCCATGGACACAGTCAGGTTCTTCTCCGGGGTGATCAAGCCAAGCGGGTCGCTGCCTTCCTTCGTGGTCCACTCGTGAGTGAAGCACTCCTTCAGAGAAATCCGCAACGCTGGATCCTTCGTGAGCATGCGCTGCAACAGATTCTTCAAGTGAGGCTCCATCGTGCGCTCTACGTCCTTTGGGAAGCGCAGCTCCACGCGCTGCACACGTTCGGCCAGGAGAATCTCGTTGTCTGCCATCCACGGCGGATGCCCAATGACCATCATGTACAACGTTGCTCCGAGAGACCACACGTCTACAGCGGGGCCTTGGTACGTTGCATCAATGTCAAACATCTCGGGAGCCATAAACGCAGGCGTACCCTTCGCCCCAGAGATCGTCTCGGTCTCATTCATAATCATTCGAGCCGTACCGAAGTCGGCAATCTTCGCAACACCGTCCGAGCTCACGAGGATGTTCTCCGGCTTGATATCGCGGTGAATGACCTTGTGGAAGTGCAGATACTGAAGCCCAGTAAGGAGGTCACGCATGTACTTCCTAGCAATGGGCTCACCCAGCCGACGCGCTTGCGTCACTTCCTCCATAAGACTGTGCTGTACATACTCCTGTACGAGATACATCTTCTGGCTGTTGGGATCGTCAATAACCTCCACAAGTCGCACAACATTGCGGTGGTTCAGCTTCTTCATGATGGCCACCTCGCGACGGAGCACGTCATAGAGCTGGTCTTCTTTGCCAGCCATTCGCTGGACGAACGTCTTGTGCATGATCTTCACCGCGTACATCTGCCCATCCTCCTGGCTTTCACAGAGCTTGACACGTCCGAAGGTGCCTCGACCCAAATCGCCCTTGATCACGTACTTGTTCACCACAACCTGGCCGTTTTTTAGGCGCTGCTTCACGAGTTTCCTAGTCTCTGTGGCTTTCACAGGTGACGAAGGGGCTGGTGGTGGAGCAACAATAGAGCTAGACGAACTCTCAGCGCCAGAACTTGCTTGGGGAGTGGACGCTAAAGTGGCGGCGCTATTGGCGCGCTGTTGCAGTCGAAGACGCATGGCGCGACGCGTAGCCTTCTCCACGTACGCCTCCTGGATGAACCTCTGGAAGTGGTCTGATAGAAGGCACTTGTCAAAGTCCTCCTTGCTCAGATACAGACACTTGACAGGACCCACCGCACGCACTGAAGCCGTGCGTGGCTCGCTGTAAATGAGGGACATTTCACCGAAAACGTGGCCCTCGTACAGCCGCGTTAATTCCTTCTCGTAGGGCTTCTTGTCCGGTCCCTCAGCTTTCTCAGATACAATCGCTTCGCCACGCGTGATCATGTAGAACCGCGTGCCTTCGTCTCCTTGGTGCACAATGTACTCGCCATCGCTGAAGTTCGCAGGTCGCAAGCACTTGAGCACAATATCCTGGTCCCGCGCACTCAGACGTGCGAGCAACGGCACCTGCTGCAGCATCAGACTCAGATGCACCTGGCCGATATGCTGGAAATCTTCTTGCGTCAAGTACAGCAGCTCCACATCGCCGACGGCGCGTACAGTGGCTGTGCGTGGGTCGTCGTAAATCAGCGCCAGCTCCCCGAAATAATGACCAGCTCTCAGGTGGGTGATCATGCGTTCCTGGGTCTGTCCTCCACTTGTAGGAGTTGATCCCGTGATACTCTGACTGCTAGTGGTGACCGTCTTGGTCACAACGGCTTCTCCCTTTGCAATCATGTAGAACCTTGAGCCACGGGTTCCCTGCGCGACGATGACCTCGCCGTCCGAGAACTTGGCGGGCTTGAGCGCTCGCACGACCTGCTCCTGCTGCATCTGACTCAAGTTCCGGAAGAGCTGCACCTGCTTCATGACCTCATATACCGGCATATTATCACGTAAGAAGGGCGTGAGCGCCACGGGTTCATCGTCCGCATCATCTTCTTCTTCCACGTCATCCGGTGAGCTAAGCCACGAAGCCCAACCTGTCATGCTGTGCTGGCTGCTGTTGCTGTTGCGTCCTCCGCTGCTGTGCATAGCAGAGAAGGATACGCTGTTTCCTGTGTGAGAAGACACCGAGGAGCAGGCGCTCGCGTGGCGCGTGCGCTTCGGGTGGGACGGCGGGGACAGCACGGCGTCCTCAGGCTCATCGAGCCAGTCACTGACGAGCTCCTCCCCGCTGCCCACGAGATCCTCATCAGAAGAGCTGGAGCTCGAGTCCAATGAGCGAGAATCCGAGCTGGACTGGTAGCCTGACTGCGGGGAGCTTGGCGGCTTGGCGATGTCCATGGACGGCCGAAACCGGGAGAGTTTGGGCGGCGCCGGCGTGCGCGACATGGAGCTTCGTCTGGTCAGTGGGTGGGCGTCATCCGTCTTGACGTTGCGTGGAGGAGACGGGAAGGAGTCGGTCGAGGCCACGCGCGGGAAGCCCAAATCGTCCTCATCGTCGCTCCGGAGCTGGTGTGCGGACGGCTCCTGGTCGTTAGCGGAGCCGATTGCATCGTGCACCACGTCTCCCAGTGGTACGGAGCCGTCGCGCTCATCCTGCTGAACAGTGGAGGCCTTGGGCGGGTCGATAGCGGGCCGTTTGGACGATAACAAACCGGTTAGAGAGTGGAGACCTGTGTCAGCGTCAGTAGGAGGTGGAGAATTCGCTTGAGGTGTAGAGATGGACGCGTCTGGTGCGCGAGGGGGTAAGGAGGAGGAGGGAGGACCCCCGTCGCTCTCGGAGACGTCGCTGTCCCGCGCGGTGCTGGCGCGTTGTCCCATGACGACGGACGGAGACGGCGGGCGGAATGGATTTGACGTAACTTTGAGCAGGAAACGATCACCGAGACGAAAGAGAAAAGATTTAACCAATCAGAAAAAAGAAAACCTTAATGCACATAATCAACATCACCGCAACTTTTCCGCAACATAAGGTTTGGTACTGCAACTTTAGGTCTAGGAAGCGAGGAATGCGAGTAAGATGTGCGTTGACACGACTCGCGGGATGACGCAAGCTTCGATGAGCGGATCGATCACCTTGCGCTGAATGACCTCATTTCCCCTTTCGCCACTCGCAGCGCCAATGACGACGTCCAAGCTTTTCACGCCGTTGACCCTCGGCGGCAAGAAAAACCCGGTGCAGCTGCTCCATCGCGTTGTCATGGCTCCACTCACAAGACTCCGCACGGGCGAGGAGGGCGTCCAGAAGGAGATCGGCGTCAAGTATTACGAGCAGCGGACGACGCCCGGCGGCCTCATCATCGCCGAGGCCACCAACATCACGCCCACCGGTCGCGGTTCCTGGGGCTCGCCGGGCATCTTCGCCTCAGAGCAGGTTGAGGCCTGGCGCCATGTCACGAACGCCGTCCACGCCAAGGGCGGCGTGATGTTTCTGCAGCTGTGGCACACTGGACGTATTGGACACCCGCTCAACCAGCCTGGTGGCATCCTGCCCGTGTCGTCCAGCTCCAAGCTTGAGAACATCCGCGCCGGCAAGAAGATCATCACGCGCGAAGGGCGAAAAGAGCCCGTGCGGCCGCGCGCTTTGGAAGCCAGCGAGATCCCTGGAATTGTGGCGGACTACCGCAAGGCTGCGGAGAATGCCATCGCTGCGGGCTTTGACGGGGTCGAGCTGCACGCTGCAAACGGCTATTTGCTGGAGCAATTCCTGCACGACGGCATCAACGACCGCACGGATGCGTACGGCGGTAGCGTGGAGAATCGAGCGCGTTTCCTGTTTGAGGCGCTGGATGGTATCCTCGAGAGCGTGGAGTCGAACAAGGTAGGAATCCGTCTGTCTCCCTTCGGCGGCAGCTTCGGCGACAAGGACTCGGACCCGATCGCCACGTACACGTACGTGCTGAACAAGCTGAACGACTACGACCTGGCGTACGCTCACCTCATCGAGCCGCGCGGCTACCACGTGCGTAACCCGGTGGCGCCCGAAAAGGGCTCAGCCAGGCAGTTCCGCGAGACATACAAGGGCGTGCTGATCGCCGCGTCGGGTTTCGACCGGCAGTCGGCTGTCCGGATCGTCGAGGAAGGCGCCGCCGACGCCGTGGCTATCGGCCGCCATTTCATCTCGAACCCGGACCTGGTGCGCCGCTTCCAGCTCAACAAGCCCGTCAACGACTTCGACGTCGACACGTTCTACCTCGGCGACGAGCGCGGGTATTTAGACTACCCGTTCATCCAGGAGTAGGGCGGAGGAGCTGATGTCGACGGCTTCGTTCTACGTCATAATGGAAGAGGAAATGCAGTGGGAGGAGACACATTAGCCAAAGTGAGCACAGGTTTCGCTGCGCGACTCGAACTGGAGCCAGAGCTGCGATGCAGCTGGCAATGGATAATTTGGTCGAAACAGCTCGCGCTATCCTCGAAGCCAGACTCAATTCCACGTTGAGCCAAGACTGTTGAAGCTTTGGTTCGAGCTGAAGATAACTGTCAAGCTACTTTGGAGGCTTTTGTGAGTGCACGTTCTCGATTTTGATCTATTGGCGGCTCTTGAGTAGAATATCTTTTCTCTGAGTCTGATAATATCTGAGAACGAAGATATCTTCCCTCTGAGTCTGATAATATCTGAGAATGACCACCTCAAATCGTCGCTGATTTAGCTGTAAAAAGTCGGTTTTACAGCTAATAGCTGGGTTTTTTTCGGGATCGCTCTGAGTCTGAGAATGACCACCGCTGAGTCGAGAATATCTTCTCTGATAATATCTGAGAACGAAGATATCTTCCCTCTGAGTCTGATACCACCTATGGTCCGTCCCACAATGAGTAGGGCACACATTGCATACACAATAAAAAACGGTCAGAAACTCACCCCGCGCCTCTTCGGTGAAATCTTGGATAGTTGCCGTGCACTGGTCACTCGCCGACTCTCCGCCATGACGCGGCAGCAATCCACGCGCTCCCCGTCCTCTGCCCCCTCGACCATCTCCACGCGTCTGCGCGGCCTGTCGTCGCCTGTTCCGGCAGGTCCGGGCAGCGGCGGCGGTCAGCGGACGCAGAAGCTGCTGGCGCGTCTGTTCCGGCGCAAGGAGCGGTCTCCGTCGGGCCCGCGGCCGCTGACCGCCGGTCGCTCGTTGTACGGGGAGGAGGAGGAGACGAAGACACACGTGGACTCGCCCATGCGCGCGCTGCTGCGGTCGCTCAGTCTGCAGCGCGGCCGCCGGACGGAGGTGGTCCGCACGCCGTCGTCCGAGCCCGTACACGTGCTGGTCGAGGGCGTGCTGACCGTGCTGATGCAGCAGCGCTACTGGCGCTCCAGACCCTGCTACTTTGTGCTGGAACAGACGTTGGCAAGCGGAGCAGGAGGGCTGGGCACCCACGTGAAGTTTACGCTAAGACAGTTTCGGTTCAAGCCTGAAAGCAGGAAGCCCGGTCACCTCGTGGCAATCGTCACGCTGTCGCAGAACGATGTCGTGACGGATCTGAGGACTCACCAGCAGGTGAAACACGTGCTGGAGCTGCAGTTGGGGTCTCCGGATCAACGCACGGAAGTCGCAGACGCAGAAACAGAAGACAGAGAGGAAGAAAGCGGCTCACAGGTGCTCCGACTGGCGGCGGTGGATGAACAGACGCACGGTAAGTGGCTGCACACGTTGAATTCGTGCATTAGCAAGTTGATTAGTCAGGCGGAGACCCAGTACCGACTCGGAGACTCGACAGGGTGGAATGCAGTAACGGAACCGGCAAAGATCGTGCCTATGTTTGGAGACGAAGGCAGGAGAGCTAGTGTGCTGGTGACCAGGGACCGGGAACGCAATGGTAGTGCTATTAGCTGCACCAGTAGTGAATGCAGCAACAATAACCTCGACGAGAGCGACTTCCCAGCGGAGGAGATTCGAGCAGCGAGAAAAGATTTGGGAGACGAGGACGAAGAGGAATCCAAACCAGCGGCGCACGACATGCAGACAACAGCACGAGTCATTCCCGATAGCACACAGGAAGAGCTGCCTGCGTCTGCTGACATCGGATACTGCTGCACGCCAGACTATCGATCAAGTGAGTCATCGAATTCACGAGGTCGAGACACAGATAACAACGCAGCAGACGCAAAGGAAAGCAGCAACCAGGAGGACAACCAGGGCGATGACTCTGAAGAGGACTCAGTTGCGGGTGACCTTGCTACACAAAGTTCAGCGGCACCGTACAAAAGTGCAGTTTTAGCAGGGAGAGGGGCTTCTGTCTACCAGAACGTGGGGCTGGAGGACGAATACAACAAAGCCAGCACGATATCGTCAGTTGCAGCTGGAAATGGACACGGGCGTCTTCCGCGTGCTGCATTTGGTGCCTCTAGCAGCAGCTCTGGCTTATTCCCGATGATGCGATCACAGACTCACTCCTTCAACGCAAACGGGCAAGTTTTTACTTTGGATACTCGTTACCAGCTAGTTAAACCAATCGGCAACGGGGCGTACGGCGCTGTGATCGCCGTCAAGGACGTTGTCAATGGGGGTGAGAACTTGGCAGTCAAGAAAATCACGAACATCTTCGAGGACCTGGTCGACGCGAAGCGAATTCTACGTGAAGTTCGGCTTCTGGGCCACTTCAAGCACAAGAACATCACTCGCCTGCTGGATCTGTCGCCGCCTCCTTCTCGAAAGCAATTTGATGATATGTATATTATCACGGAGCTCATGGAGACCGATCTCCACCAGGTAATTTACTCCATGCAGCCCATGTCGGACGACCACGTCAAGTACTTCTTGTACCAGATGCTCTGCGCCCTGCACCACATCCACTCGGCCGGTGTTTTGCATCGCGATATGAAGCCCAGCAACATTCTATTGAACGCCAATTGTGACCTTAAAGTGTGCGACTTCGGCCTCGCTCGCGGAGGTGTCGGCTTGTCGTCGTGGGCTCATCGCGAACTGCCGCACCCTGGCGAACTCACGGAATACGTTGTGACACGATGGTATCGAGCGCCGGAAATCATGTTGAACTGCTTGCAATACTCGACAGCGATCGACGTATGGGCTGTGGGCTGCATCTTTGCAGAAATGCTCTTGCGCGAGCCGCTGTTTCCCGGCAATGACTATTTACACCAACTCAAGCTCATCATCAAGTTCCTGGGCACTCCAAAGCAGGAGGACATCAGCTTTGTGAAGAACACGAAGGCTCTACGGTTCCTGACCAAGCTGGCGATCTCCAAACCGAAGAAATGGAGGGATGTTTTTGTTGGGAGTGGCGCTGAAAACGCCGTGAGCTCAGAGGCGACGGATTTATTGAGCAAAATGCTGATGTTTAACCCGGACAAGCGCATCTCAGTGGACGCGGCACTACGACACCCGTATTTGGCGACGTTCTTCGACGAAAACGACCTGGTTCTCTCCAAGCCGTTCGACTTTTCGTTCGATCTGGCCGACGATCAGTTGTCCAAGGATGCGCTCATCGACCTGCTGTGCGAGGATATTGAGCAGTTCCACCCTCCCGTGCCGGTCTCCGTTGCGCCGATTCCACTGAGCACCGCTGCCAGCCGCTTCTTCCGAATGGGGATGACCGCCTCCGCAAGTTAACCAGGAAGATATCAGTAAAATAATAACACTAAGCTGCAACTCCGACGCTTTTTGATGCAGCTACAGTAGCGCCTGTCGTGTGACAACGCGGCCGAAATGTGGCTCTTCATGGGCACAGGCGCTATCGCCATCGCCAAAATACATCTCCGTTGTGCAGTTGTGTCCTCAGCACTAACAGATTTGAATTTCGCGCGTGCTGGACCCACCTGCGTCGGGTCAGTTTCGACGGGAGTTTCAGTGCTTCGAGCCTCGTTCCAAGCATGCGCAGCCACCTCCAAAGTCTCCAATGCCTGTCGAGGTTCGACCAAAGGCGCCTAGTGCGTGCGCTCTCGTAGAATTCGAGCTGTTACACGGCACGCCACTGGATACTTCGCCATCGCTCGACCGCCTAAAAATTAGTGTTCGAAGCTCCTTTGAAGCCGGACGTCATTGTTTCCGAGATCACTTCCCCACCTGCTTTCAACTGCACACATCCAGTCCAAGAACCTTTTGAGCATGAAGTGCTTCGTCCCAATTCTCACGGCCATCGCGATGCTCGTAGCTCAAGTGACCGCCAACGGCGTCTGCTACGACCCCGATCACGGATACGCGGCCGGCGCCATGACCGCTCAAAGCGTCAAGGACGACATCGCGACCATCCGAGGCCACGGGTTCAGCTCCGTCCGCACGTACATCTCCAAGTTCGGCTCCACCAACTTTGGTCTGGCCATTGCTGAAGCTGGTTACAACATGACCGTCGCTCTAGGCGTGCCGTACCCCCAGGCCGACTACGTGGAGCAGATGGACGCTGCCCTCACGGCCGCCAACGCCGGAGGTGTGAGCTACATCTTTGTGGGCAACGAGAACCTTGCGGGCGCCACCAACGTTCCCGTCGAGATGATCGACACCATCAAGAGCATCAAGTCGCTAGTCCCCGGCAACGTCAAGGTCGGTACCGTGCAGCGCAACACCGAGGTCATCAACTACGCCGGTATCTACGGCTGGTCGGACCTCGTTGCGGCTTGTGATGTGCTCGGTGTGAACGTCCACCCGTACTTCACCCCCGGGACGACCGCCGACAATGCCATCGACATCGTTAACAACCAGTGGACGACCATGAAGGCGAACTTCGGTGACAAGCTCATTGTCACGGAGACGGGTTGGCCGTCGGACGGCACGCTGATGGGCAACACGGGCAGTGTCGACGGCACGAGGACGTTCTACAGCGACTACAAGGCGTGGAGCAGCTCCATGCCCGAGTCGTTCTACTTCCAGATCTTCGACACCCCGTACAAGTCCACGCCGGTCGAGAAATCCTTCGGTCTCCTCACATCCGACTCGAACCCCAAGTTTGATCTGTCTCAAGGTGCTGGCACTGTCCACTCTTAACGCTCGGGTTTGTGACGCAATTCCTTGTGCCAGCTCGACGTGTGTAGAGTACCTTTGAGTCGAGACCACAATTACAATACCATTCACAATAATACCTTACGTGTGCTCAATTGAAGCCACAACCTTTTAGAAACTGCTTGATATCGTCGCGAATGGCAAAGCCCGAACGCAGGTTGCACTGGATGCTGGTGCCCAAAGACACAATGTGGTGGTACCAATACGACGGGAGGTACAGCACTTCACCAGCAGTTAAAGCCACCTCTGCAGCAGGACAATTACGCGCGTCCTCCGGCAACGCATTTGTGTCCGACCAGTTGTGCGCTGTGTGCCTCGCAGACTGTCCGGTTGTCAAAAGTCCTTGACACTTGCAGGCACTAGGCGGTGCAATGACGTATCGCTTGGTTCCTCGAATCATAGAGACATGGTTCAGTCCGCCATCGATATGACCCTCGGCAATGATCCCTTCCATTCCAAGACGACAGCGCATGCCGCGCTCGTTGGCTACTGTAGCGTCCCGAATAAACAAATCCCCGAATCGCGGATCGTGCTCAGTCAGCGTCGGATTTAGGAACTGCAACTCGTCGTAGATGAACGCCGCCTGCTTTGTGAAGTCGTTCTTTTTGAGCATGAGATAGTAGTATTCATGGGGTTTTCCAGCTTCTTCAAGGGTCTTGACGTCGGTAACAGCCTTCACAAACTGCGGGTACGTCATCCAGCGCGACTCGTACGGGTCCTTCTCGCCAGCGATCTGCCTGCTTTTGAGGTAGTACATGAAATGGCTATCGTTTGCAACATGGACCTTGTACAGCGCCTTCGGGTTGAGCTGTTCCGTCAAGTACTCGTCTGTCCAGCTCTCAGTAGCTGCAGTAAGCTCGGGGATTCCGTAAGCTACGAACGGCACCTCCATCTCTCGAAACACTTGAGCCAACCGGAGCTCATACTAGCAAGCAACATTAGCCTGTCAGTCTGCCGAAATACAACAAACGTATAGTAAAACAAACGACTTCAGCCTTTACTCACCGAATCGGAGACATTGAAATGACAGATACTGTCGAAGATAACAGGGGGAATGTGCATATTCTCAGCTTTCCAGTTGTCGAACAACGCCGCAGACGGGAACAGCTGAGGGTAAGCTTTGCACCCTCCATCACCGTCCAAGTCACACTGAAACCTCAGCGCCGGCAGGTCACATTGGAACTTGTTCGCGTCTCCGTTCGGGTACTGGAGAGGGAGGGGCCGCTGGAGCTTGTCGCCCTTGAGAATCACAGCATCGTTGCCAGCGCCCCACCGTAGAGCGTTCGCGTCACCGCTCGCTTGGAACTTCGTCCGGATGTTGGACGAATGTGGGGAAGTCAGTGCTGCAATTTCCGAAGGGGGGAAGACCCAGAGGCCCAGAGTGAGGATCCCCAGTACGACCAGCAGCAGCAGAGCCACTGCAGGCGCACTGCATTGTCCCTGACGCAGTTCCCATGCGCCACGACGCAGGAACGCAGTCGTGCGGAGCTGAGCGGCAGTCCCTGGCTTGGCCATGAAGGAAGTTAGAGGGAAAGTGTACGGCCAAATTTGAGTCGATATCAGTCAAATCAGGGCAACATCTTCAAAAAATGGAAATAATTTGACGCATTTTCACTGGGGAGTGCACGTAAATGGCATACTATTGTCCGTTTCAGTCCGTTTGTCCTAATCGGATGCTTACTCTCAGTGTAAGGAAGCAATCAAACAATGGGGTTAGGTCCGTGAGCTTCTGTTAGTGGCATCGAGGCAACGATTAAGAGGGCTCAGATTAGCTAGACCAACCACTGGTGCTGCACTGCCGCCCGTGACCAGCAAATACGCCCTACTCCTCCATTTGCGGAGAAATTCCTGGCCATTCGGAGACTTGCCGTGTTAACCATGACGTACTCGGGTGACCTGCGCTGGAGAGCAATCGAATAAGACGTTGAACAGGCAAATCCACAGGCTCCGTTTAAGCCCAGCTAATAGGCGGACAAAATGTAGGAAACGGACAATACATGTACTTCCAAGGTTGTGGTGCTGCAATATAGTGCATAAACTACATGTACGTGTAGAAGTATTGTCTACATGTTATACAGCCGCTAAGTATTGCAGTGCAGCCAGAACGGCCAGTTGGAATACATACTGCACACGTAACGAAATAGGGTTTCTATGTATTTTGGCCATCTCTGCGAATCAATAGCCTTTCACGCCAGCTCCTTCACGGTGAAAGCTTCACCTCCGTCTCTACTTCTGTCGTTGCTGCTTCCAGCGATAAACAGCGGGCATGCCGTTCTCAGCCGCCTTGACCTTCATTTTCTTGCCCTTGGCCTGCACCTTCCGTTCGAGATCGAGCTTAGCGCCCATCCGGCCGATTTTGTTTGCGCGGGCTAGTCGGTCCCTCAGCTCTCTGTACATGGCGTCCTTCTCCACCTGCATCTTGTACTTCTGCTTGGGGTTGGCCGCTAGATCAGGCAGCTCCGCCGTCTCCAGGTCCCTCTTCCTCAAACGATTGAACGCTCTGTCTGCGAGTTCTGGCGCCGTGTCAAAGTGTGTAGCGACATTAAAAGTGTCCACCTGCTGCTCTTCGTCCACAAACACTGTGTGCTTGTTATCCTTAGGCGCGTCTACAAAGTGCAGGCCGCGATTGAGTTTCTCTGCCTTGCGCAGGTCCACAGCTCGTTTCATCTGCAGATACGCCAGATCCTGCGTCTTCAGTACGCGAAGAGCCTCCGTGTCTACCGCCTTGATGTGGTTGTGGGTGGACACGTGCACGCCGCCCTCCGTCTTCGTCTCGCGCATCTTGTGGTAGAACTCATCCGGGTTGCGCAGTGCCGCCTTGAGCTGCAGCGTCTTGAGCCGCTTCTGCTTGCTGTTGTAGTCTCGCGCACGCTTCACATAGTCCTTGTGCTTCTCCAGCAGGCCCAGCTTCCGCCGTTCGCGCAGCTGCCCACGCTCCTTGTGCTCTCGCCGCTTGACCACGTTCCTCAGCGACATGGTCTGCGAACTGCTCAATAGGAAATGGCTGGCCACGAAAAGGTGAACGGGCAATTATTGGCAAATAGCAATCATTATTGATGTTGTATTTTTGAAAATTAAAAACAAAATGAATATTAAACATATTTTGTACTCTTTGCATGCACACAAATTCATTAGGTCCGGTTTAATTAGGATACACCAGTTTCTACTGTTTATACGTTTAAACGAGCAGTCAAAAATATTTGCGAAAATAAATGCCAAATAAAATATATTGTTGTAGCAATAAAAAGTAGTAGGAAACAATAATGGAGCATTTCGGTCAATCTACGGTGGGGCTCTGGCAACGATGCTGTGACTCTCAAGGGCGACAAGCTCCAGCGGCCTCTCCCTCTTCAGTACCCGAACGAAGACGCGAACAAGTTCCAATGTGACCTGCCGGTCTTTCTGCAGCTACTGAGAGCTGGACAGACGAGTATTTGGCGGAGCTATTGAACTCGACAGCACTCGAGAAACTGAGTCGCGCAGAATGACGTATGCACAGTTTGTCAAAGCTGTGGGCGATGCCTACGAATTGGAAGCGATTGAGAAACCGCACAAATACTACATGTACTACTTCATGCTGAAGAAGGCCGATATCTCGAAAGAAGTAGAATTGAAATACATTTCTTGAGCCTGCATCGAACCAAGCGTGATTCTCGACTTGGAGATCGTTTTTGTTCGGAATGTTGCTATAGCAAAGCAGCATGGCTTTACGCTGTCGTCTAGGGATGAAAGCAACCGAGGTGGCGTTAACTACTGGGGAAGTTTTGTCGTTCTGGTATCACCACATCGTGTCATTGGACACTATTATTCAATGCAACCTGTGTTCAGGTTTTACCATTAGGGATGACACGAAACATTATCAAACCAATTGTAGCTAGCAAATCCAATTACAAGATTTTAGATGGTATGAACGGGTTATGCTGCTGAGGGATGATGTTTAAGACGTCGACGGGGAGCGTGATGATGGCCGTACGCTTTACGGATCTGTCCGAGAAGCTGCAGGATCACGTCTCGGTTGCCGGTGTATATGGCGTTTGCACGGCGTAGTAGGTGGAGGGGCATGGTCTTCTTCTGCTGCAGGATACTCAACGCCTTGGTGATGTTGTGCAGAGCGCTTGCTTTGCTTAGGGGCTGCTTCCCGGATGGACGGGTGACGCCTGGGATACTTCGCATGAACTCCACCTTCTCGATGATGCAGCACAGCAGTACGCCGGACTGGAATTCGGTCAAGCTCGACTTTGAGTCCTACAAAAAATAAAACGTGAAAGAAACTATGAAGTTTGAGTGTGTCAACTGTAGCCGACAATGCCAATTTCGTACGTGAAAAGCTGAAATGCTTTTGAGGCGAATTCCCAAACGGTTTAACCACTCTAGAATCTCCCCAACAGGTTGTTGCCGTGCTTTGCCCCTCGATTGTGATAATTTGACAGGACAAGGTTTATGAACACTGTCATAACTCTCTCGATCTTGCAATTGTGCGAGATCGTTAGAAGCTTCTGTCGGGGATGCAACGTCAACTGTATAAACAATGTTAGCGATACTTCCCAAGTGTTTAATGGCTACAACACGTTGTCTAAAGCTACATACACACCTGACAGCTCTCCAAGAGCAATACTCGGTGGCTTTTGGTAAGTGAGGCTTGAGATTTGGGCAGAACCACTTGTACCTGCTCGAATAGGATAAACGTCGGCCCTTACTTGTTTTCCAATGAGGTCATCACTGTAGGTTGGACTAGAAACAGGTGCCTTCGGTACTGGAAATACGTCATCGTCGTCGTAATGGTCGCTAATCCGGGTACTCTCACTCCAAGTTAGACGCCGAGCGAAGGTGTCGTGGAGCTCAACCTGGTAGGGATCATTCATCGCAAATTTTCCTTCACTCGCTAGGGCTACAGCTGGAATATCAAGCAGCAACGGAGAAGGCTTAAAAGGGACTACATGTACCGTTTCCCTGTCTGTCCCGGCCTGCCAGAGATGCCACAAAATCCCGTAGATGATCTGCCTGTCCCCGGTGAGTACAGCTTGTTCAGCAGACGAGGTTAAGTAGCACAGTGGGGTCTTTAAATCTCTCAGTCTTTCAAACGCCTTGGAAATGTTTTCTCTGATATACATTGCACGTAGAATCAATAGTGAGTTACTTCAGTAGTTAATAAATTCCGTCACCAAACTCACGATACCAACCGACCTCATCTCCATCAACGTTCGAGGGGTCTTGAAATACGAGAATGATGCGTCCGTCACTTGTTGGCTTAGTGCACTACGCAACCGATACGTATTGCGAATTAGTCGATGGCAATCACGTAAATGGCAAATGACTTTACCAGAGTAAAACGCCGTTCCGCATGGGGTCTTGC
This sequence comes from Phytophthora multivora, assembly GCA_001314345.1. Lineage (NCBI taxonomy): Eukaryota > Oomycota > Peronosporomycetes > Peronosporales > Peronosporaceae > Phytophthora > Phytophthora multivora. The sequence goes on along the minus strand of LGSM01000040.1, from coordinate 49,517 downwards.
AACACCCCACGACCCGGAACCTGTCAAATGAAATACACGTGAGCTCACCTTCCAGCGTTGTGTTATTCTCGTACTACCTTTTTGCTGTCAAAGCCAACATCGATAAGCCACTTGTTCACCACGTGCATCTGCTCACTCGTAATGTAGGGCATGCTACGATTCAACGGAGCACGCCCCGTTAGTCCATTCACCGTAGTTTCCACTTCAATGTTCTTCCTTCCTTTGTCTTGAGTCTTCGGACTTAGTCTTTTCACATGCCGTGAGGCGTTCTCGTTTCTTCCCCATGTCTCCAACGGTTCTTCGGGTCTTGAAGCTCTAAAAAGCCGTTCAGTCTGGCTCATGACTTCATCTAGCGCCTTCCAAATCGTCTTTGTTGAAGGTTTTTTCATTGTCCGCTGCATCGATTCAAACAAAGCCAAAGCTTCAGGAGAAATCCCCAAATCTTTAAATACAGCGAGAGCAAAAGTAAAATTTCTCCGCTTTTCTGTTGGCGTGTGCACATCCTTCGCAGCTGGAGAATCCAAAGCTTTAGTTGCGGCGGTGCTGCATTGAAGCTGTTCACCGCAGCGTATAACCAACGCAGTAGCAATACGACGAAGCAGAACGCCGTTCGCAAAAGTCTTCCAAATTTTCTGTGGCGACTGCAATTTCCAGATCTCTGACTGTTTGGTAAAAATCTCGTCGACAGGCATCTCAATTCCCAGCACACGCCTCGCCCAGTTGCAAAAGCACTTTGCACGAGAATCGTCAACGCCCTGAATGCTTGAACGTTCACGGGTATTAGCACTAACATCCAGCATACCGCCGTTTCCGTCGCTACTCCGGCCCGATATTTTCTTCTCGTCTTTAGTGCTCGCAACTGCTGGGGTCGATGTCGGTTTGCAGCTAAGTCTCCTCTTGGTGGGGTTTGATTTCTTCTTTGATTGGTTCGTCACTCTGGAATTTCGTGGTGTATGGATAGTGTCCATCTCGGTAGCATCTTTGAAAGACTTACTGTTAGGTCGCGATCGGGACGAAGCCGATCGTACACGCTTCGGCTTTTGTTTAATTGGCTTCGCGTTATCCAGCTCTCGAGGCGATTTTTCAGCCTTTTGCTCCTGATGCAAGGCGCTTTCAATCAGTTGTTCTTGAACGCAACGTCTCCAAAGCGCGTCCTTGTCGTTCTCGTTCTCTTGGCTGCGTTGGCGGTTCAATCTCCTCAGAACTGCGAGTACAGCGCAAATTGCGTCGCTTTCACCTGCCAGTAGTCGGGCTAAACACTCCGCATCGTTCACTACGTACATCGCTTCTCCGTCTTGGCTCCTGCATTCGCCTGCAGTGAACTGGACAACTCGCCGGAGACGCTCCAAGATTTTGAATTGGTCAAGCGCATCGCCCCCTGCCACTCCCTCGCAGTCATCTGCTTCCGTTCCCTGCAGCCACTGCACAATTTCGACCAAAACGTCGCCAAAGCGCAACTCTCGGAGCTCCTCGACCAGCAAACACTTAGTAAGCGGCAGCGAGTTGACCCAGTGGAGTAATAATCGCTCGTGGATCGAGTGATCTGCATAGTGTGGAGTGACAACGGAGAGCTCCATTGTCCACGAACTCGGGAGGTTTTGATCTTGAAGAGTCACATAATGCAGTTGACTATCTAACTGAAAACAATTGCTAAGTATGTACGTTGCATCATGTCACTTACAAGCATCATCACCAAGGCGCAACTCTCGGAGCTTCTACCTTTTCAAATGTCAAGTTCTACGACTGATGAGCGGCAGCAAGTTGCCCCCATGCTGTAGTACTGTGGCTCGCGCGATCTTACAGTGTACTACCTTTGTGCTTAGCGTTGTTGTGGGGGCTTCAACAAGCACTTCGAAATGATGAAGCGAGTTTTCAGGACCGCCACTATCCAACTCACGTTCGCGTCTCGAACAGTCAAGTTGAAGTGGCATTTGGCTGTTGAGTCCACGTCAAAGGAGCGGCGAAGGAGAGAGTAGAGCTTCAAGCGACGCAGTTTACGGGACTCATGTCTGCCAGACACTACAGTAGCAGACATTGTCTGCTAGAGCCGGACGGTTGAGCACGAGCTTTGCTATTGAAAGGTTTCATGATGGAACTCTCGCCAAGATGGCTCTCTCTTCAAGCGAGGACGCGCGTGTTTGCCTGCAGCAGTAGCAAATCCCAGCCATAGACAGAACGGAGAGAAACTCGGGTCGCGTCCATGGCGAGATTGTCGCCACTTTATCCGCCGAGACGTCACGACTTGTCTTAAGTGGCCACGCTTGTGCCGTGGCTGGGCTCGCAAAGAAGAGATGCCTGGGTTCGAGTTCGCTCTCTCTGTTGGACGTCATCACGGCGATGCAGCGTGATTTCTCTCTCTGTGACCGCGACGGAGGACGTCCAAAGAATTTGTTCCGCTTGGACGTCCACAAACGCGAAAACTACGCCACATGTCGATTACCTTCCCCCGTCGAGAGTAATACATGTATATATGTACCGGTACTTGACCACCGCTGCCAGGTGACATCCTCCAGATGCAACCAGGGCGTTCCAACCGTGTCTGAAAGCCTCGGTTTTAGGCTGTCGACCAGCGCAATGCCATGTGTTTGGGGCAAGAAGCACAGTTCTACTTAGAGTGGAGGCTGTTGCAGCTTCGAATGTGAAAACGTTGAAGACGCTGACACTAAACTAAAGTGCAAAAATGAACGTACGCGACGGATTAACGCGCTGGTGTTGGCCCAATACTCGACCCTGGAAGCATGCAGGACGTACAATACATGTAACTTTAGGTGTCCGACGAACGGGCGTAGGTCAAATCTACCGAGATCATGAGGAGAAGCAAGGGCGACCAGCTGACCAGGCACTCACAGCGGCTGTCATGGCCGAGGATCGCGGCAGCGGCGCGACGTCCCACAGTTGCTCGCGTCAGCAGCGCGGCTCGGCGCAAAGTCCATCATGCAGATGGGAACCACGTTGAATCAAAGAGATGTGGCGGCGAGAGACGCCCGAGTACCGAGTACCTACCTGCCTCACTCTCGAAGTAGCGAGCAAAGACTCTGAATCCGCGCCATTGCCGAGGAAGACGCCGCAGCTTCAGCTGGCGGTCACTAGACAAGCTACAACAAAGAGACGTCGATGCCACGGCAAGACTCGGCCACGTCGACGCCGTCCTATTCAGACTCGAACTCCTCCGGCCAGTACGTTCGAATACTGAACGCGATCGTATCCGGTCCGCGTCCGACGTAGCATCGGAAGCTTCGGTTCATCCACTGACGTTTTGTTTCCTCCCCGTTCTAGCGATCCCGGCGTCGATATGCACGACAATGGCGGCCAGTTCCCACTTCCGGACGATTATTTCCCGGACATCCACCTAACGAGCAAGGAGATCAAGAGCTATGAGTCTCAAATGCAAGAGATCGTCAAGAACGCACTAGCAGAGTACGAGCTGCACGAGGCTAAAGGGATGTACCCCGTCTACCGTGCGCCTTGGAGTCTCGTCAGCAGAGTGGAAGGACTCACGACCATCAAGAAGGAGACCCCCGACAGCCCCACGGCCAGTCAGGCTCGTATCTTCGGCCGCATTAACGGCGACTACCGCCACTTTATCGACTTCTTCTACGCCGAAACCTCGGCCGAACTCTTTGCCTGGAACCAGTTCATGTTCGGATACGCGACGGATGCGGCCGTGCTCAAGAACATCCACACGGTGGCATCCAAGAAGAAGTGTCTGTACATGGGCATCAAGTGGACGTGTCTAAACCCGTCGCCGCTCGTCAAGAAGCGCGACAACTGCTACATGGAGTACCTGATCTACACGAAGGACCTGCGTGGGCGCGACGTTGGCGTCCGCGTCACGCTTCCGCTTGACATCCCCGAGTGCCCCGGCCTCCCAAAGAAACTCAAGACCAAGCGTATCCGGCTGAACACCGTTTGGATCTCCCGACCTGCCGACCACGAGCCCAACGTGACTGAATTCTTCATGCTGTCCCAGAACAACTTCAACGGCTTGGCCGTCACGGCCAACTACTACAAGCGCATGATGAATATTCTCATGAACATGGCGGTGTTTGTCGACTCGCGACGCATCCTCATGCAGGGCGTGATGCAGCGCAAGAGCTGGGCCAAGTCCCGCTCGCGCAAAAGCTGCAGCGTGTGCGAGCGGAAGTTCGGGCCCACGCGCCGGCGACACCACTGCCGCCTGTGCGGAGATCTCATTTGCCGGCGGTGCGCCATCGTACGTGACGCGCCGAAGGAGGACGACGGAGACGTGTCGGCCTCAAACAGGACGTTCGAGATCGTCAAAACCAAGTTCTGCGTGCTCTGCGTGACAAAGATGCGGGAATCCCGCAACAACGTGCTCGTGCCGGTGCCGGCGCCCAGCGGTAGGCTCTCTGTTGTTGACTGCGACTGTGATGACTTGGACCTGGGCGAGTCCCGCCACTCGACGATCTCCGAGACGGAGTCGGAAGGTGGACACATTTCGTTCTTCTCCGAGACGGGAAGCAGCGAAGGAGCTCGATCGCTGCAGATGTCACCGCGATCCACTTCGATCTCCTCGAGTATTGGCAAGGTTTCTTTCGTATCGACACTCGACGTGATCGACGATCAATCGGTGACGATTCTGGCAGATCCAAGAATGACCGCCAGCGAGCTGATTGAAGAGGAGGTGGCGGAGGTCATCGACACGATCGATATGGTGCCGGTATCTTCCATGCGGGGCGAAGGTTCGTCAAACAAGGCAAGTTCAGGCGGCGCCAATTGGTCTCCGCTTGGTTCCAAGACCTCCCCGCGCTCGCTGGACCAGTGCCTTGCCGAACAGGAGGAATTGCTGCGCCGCATGATGCTCTCGGCCAGCGGCATGCGTCAACAGAGCAACGCGAACCCAGGGAGCGGGTGCGGTTCCTCCGGTGGCGTCCAATCGACTAGGTCTCGGCCCGATGTTACACTCTATGAGGGCTAAGCTACACACGCAGTCCTGTCTGCAAGGAAGCACTAACAGTATAAACCTAAGCGTTAAGTAAAAAGTTGTTGGGACGTGTTTGTTGCCTAGAACCTCTTGTCGAGTGGTCTCCTTAGAGGATCGAGTCCGAGATAGGTAGGACCTCCGACCGTTAAAACTCGTTCCGTGCGAGCTTCAATGGTCTGGTCTGCCCTTCAAAGCTCACTTAAACATCCTTCTAATTTAGAGGTTCTAACGCCCGTACGGATTCTTCGAGTCCCAACGTCGTGCGACCGCGTTCGGATTGCCAACGCAACCCGGACATTTGCATCCTCTGCGTTTGCAGTCAAAAGGATGATGCATCGGCAGGGGTTCTTGGCCACGGTGCGGCACCACAAAGAAGCCATTTGGTCCTAAACAGTTTAGGCTAAACTTGAGCGAAGGCCAAGCGATCCGATCCACACAAACAGGTGAACCGGCTTGAGCGAAAGGGGTTAGCCGGTTCCTTGTCTTCAAGGTCGCTGATAACTGAACTTGGTCGCTGTATGAAGTTCTGAGACGCGCTGGCGGATCGAGTCCCACGATCCTTCGATCGAACGAGCTTCCACCATGAAACAACATACGTGAGCGCCTTCGTCGTCTCCTCAGCGCCGTCCAATCCACAGAAATCCATACAAAGCGGTTCATTTCAGCAGCACCACTCACCCTCTGCAACAGCATGTTCAGCTCGTCATCGCGAAAAAATCAAGCCTCTGCGCAGTGTGAGTGCCCTGGTATCGCAGCCGTATCGGATGGAGTGCATTTGCCCGTTGCCATTAACAACTTTCTAGCTTGCCAGTCCGCGCGCGTCGTTCGTTCGGTCCGCCTTACCAAGAGTGGCAGTGGCTTAAAAGCCCCACGACCAAACAACAAGATTTTGTCCACTGCACGCAGCGTTGCACTCCTCAATCGACGCCATGCCCCGCAGGTCGTCGCCTTCGCTGCCGCGCACGGCCTCCGTGAGCTCCAATGCTTCCTCGTAAGTCGCTTTTCCAGCTGCTTTTCGCTTCTGAAGTTTGTAACGGCCAAACGGTTGTGGGAGACTTTTTGGTGCTTGTTCGTCAGACACTAACGGTTCATTTTTGCTGTTGCAGATATCGAGCTGGCAAGCTTCAGTTCCCCCTTCCAGATGACTATTTCCCCCCTGTGAGCCTCTCACTGGCGCAGGTACAGCAGTACCAAGCTCAGGTGGAAGACATGGCCGTCAAAGCCTTGGAGTCTTGCAGGGACCACGAGAACCGGGTCGCCGGCTTCGGCCTGGAGGAAAGACGCTGGCAGGACGTCGCACAGGACGCGGATCTGTCCATCGTGCGTCGCAAACAGGGGCCGATCACTATTACGCGCGCGTTCGGCACGGTCACAGGCGATTTCCGCCGATTCGCCGACTTCTTCTCGTCTGAGACGTCCGAGCAGCTCTTCGCCTGGAATCAGTTCTTCTTCGGCTGCGCGGTTGACGCCGTTGTGCTGTGCCATCTGGACCTGGACAAGTCGGATACGCAGGCCACGCTCGGTATCAAGTGGACGTGTATGCAGCCGTCAGTACTCACGCGCAAGCGCGACGAGTGCTTTCTCGAGTACATCGTGTTTAGGAAGGACGACCAGGGCCGCGACGCCGCTGTTATTGTGCGCATGCCCGTAGATATCCCCGAGTGTCCGCCGATGCCGTACGAGCTGAAGACCAAGCGCGAAAAGATCACGACCGTCATGGTTGTGCGGCAATCGGACATGAACCCGAACGCGACGCAGGTTTTCATGTTGAGCAAGTGCGATCACAAGGGGCTCACGGCTTCCACTAAGTACTGCAAGAAGCTGTTGAAGGCGCTGAAGGACGTGTCTCTCTCAGCTGACGCCAAGCGCATCGCCACGACTATTAGTGCGCCAGGTTTCGTTGAGCAGTCACGCGTCGCAGGCGAAGCTTCAGCTGGAGCAGACATCCGACCGTGGGTGCCCACGGGGGTTCAGCACGGTTGCACGAGCTGTTCGCGCCCCTTTCGAGCTGGCCACAGACGCCGCCACTGCCAGATGTGCGGTGACGTGTTCTGCTCCAAGTGTCTGGTTCGTCGCGCCGGCATTCGGCAGGACAAGAACCCGTTTAGCAACTACATCACGACGACGAACCAGCGGACGTTCCGAGTGGTGCAGTCGCTATTCTGCAGGGTTTGTATCTCGCGATCCCGTGAGGAAGACGCGGACACAATTCAAGAGCAGGTTGAGGCAACGCGTCGATCGGTGGCGTCGTCCAAGGCGTCTTCAGTCCCTCATCGATCGTCGGTGGGGTCGTCGACGCAGCCGCAGAGCTCGAAGTGCTCGACACCGACGTCTTCCGTGCCGCGAAGCTCTCAGTCGCAACAGACCGACGCTCCACGTCGAAGCGCAACGTGGAGTGAGGAGAACCGCGCGTCGTGGTGGTCGGAAAACGAGTCCGACACGTGCAGCTGGAAGTCTGGATCGAGCCGATTCAGCACCATCTCGCGCAACTACAGCGGCGCCCCCACCGTGCGCTCGTCGCTCAGTTCCGAGTACTCGTTGGGTAGGAACTCCTTCTTGGCCGTGCAGTCTCTGGAGACCCCGCGTGAAATCGACGCAGACCGCGCAGATGACCGAATCGACGAACGCTCCAGTATCTACGAGGTGATCGACACCAAGGACATGTTGTCCGAGTCCGAGCTTCAGAAGCAGCTGCGAAGCCAGCAGTTCGAGACGGACTCGGCCGATGACGCCTACTTTAACGAGTTCTCGGACACCACTCGCGCGCGCTACACGTCGACGCCCGTGGCTCCAACGTTCTTGCCTCCCCGTTCAACTGCCAGACGCACGCGTAGTACGGACCAGGGCGAAAACACCGCCGCTTCCAAGTCGCTGGACCAGTGCATCGCTGAGCAGAACGAGCTCCTGCAGCAGGTGCTGTCTGCCAGCCGCGGCTTCAACCCCGACGCGCAGACGCACGCCAACACGTCGTCTGTGCCCCAGCAGAGCATTCTCGAAGACGTCGACGAGAGTCACGACGATGGCGTTTATGAGCTGTAACTCCGTCTAGTGTAGACGGAGGCATCCGCCGCGAAGACAGCGGGGGTAGTAAAACAAAACCACTCAGCAAGCTATGAGCAGAGTACACACATTTAATACAACCTGGAAATGGCAGAACTTGATGGATCTCCGCTACTTTTGAAGAATGAAAGCTCTTGCACTGTAAGAGCTTTAAGTAAGTACAGGGCCTCATCGCTTCCAACGAGTCAAGAGAGTGGATTCGCTTGGCAAGCCGGGTATGAGTGCCTCGTGCGTTTATGTGGAGTGGTGAGGCATGCAGACGCCTCTCTTGCTTGCACTGCTCAATTGTACCGGTAGAGTCCACTCAGACTGAGTCTCAGTCCACCAGGGAGGTCAAGGCCGCATCTCGTAGGAAAAGTCCAGCAGGTTGACTCCAAAATGCCTCTCGTCCGTGTCCCCATCTGGTAATGTTCACATCACCACCTGCGTGCGAGGCCAACACTTCCGCTTGAGGGCTTGGCACGCTGCCCCTCATTATTCGACGCCCGCCACGGACTCAATTCAGTCGTACGGATTCCTCGAGCTACATGCAAGTTTTGTCAGGTCAATAACGTGGTGGTTTGTGCGGCTACAGGTCCGATATGTTTGCTACCCGCGCCAGTAAGGAGAACGCATTCCCCCTGCCCGACGACTTCTTCCCGGATGTCCAGCTATCGGCGCTCCAAGTCTTCGAGCTCGAGGAGAAGATGAAACTCGCGGTCAAAAATGCGCTGGCCGACTATGACGTGCACGAAGCAATGGGCCCCACTCCGAACTACGGCACCGGCTGGAAGACGCTGGGCAAAGTCGGAGACCTCGTCACCGTCCGACAGAACGGCGACGCCGCCGTCTGCCAGTGCCGCATCTTCGGTCGAATCGGTGGGGACTACCGCAATTTCCTCAAGTTCTTTTACGCCGAGACGTCCAACCAGCTCTTCGCGTGGAACCAGTTCATGTACGGCAACGCCGTGGACGCCGCCATCCTGAAGAACATCCACACGAGCTCATCGGGCAAGCCGCATCTGTATCTGGGCATCAAGTGGACCTGTTTGCAGCCGTTCGCACTCGTCAAGAAGCGCGATACGTGCTTCCTCGAGTACATGGCTTTCACGAAAGACTTGAGGGGGCGGGACGTGGGCGTGCGCGTGAATATGCCGCTTACTCTGCCCGAGTGCCCGCCTCTACCTGGCAAAATGAAGACGAAACGGATGGAAATGCTGATCGTCTCCATCGTTCGCCCTACGGAAGGAGACCCCCACTCGACCGAGATGTTCCTCATGAGTCAAAACAACTTTGCGGGATTTGCCGTTCCCGGGTTCTACTTCAAGAGGCTGATGACCAAGATGAACGACATGTCCATCTGGGTCGACTCGAAGCTCATCTCGATCCACGGCATGATGAAGCGCAATTGCTGGGCCGACAAGATGTCCCGGTCGGAGTGCAGTTTGTGCACGCGCGGCTTCTCCACGACGCGCCGTCGTCAACACTGTCGGCTGTGCGGCGAAGTCTTCTGTCGGCAGTGCTTGATCTACCGCGGCGCTCGGGCGGGCGACGGGGGCGGCGACAGCTCCCAGAAGACGTTCACGGTGGTGCAGACCAAGTTCTGCCGCGTGTGTGTGGCGAAGGTGCGGGATTTGGACGCGACGCTGCTGGCGCCGGGGACGCACGGCAAGACCGAGGCGGGTCTGAGCATGTTCGCCGACTCCGGGGCGTCGACAAAGCTGGACGGTGAGTGTGCGGATTATAGTGACGAGGACCTGCGTCGATCTTCATCCAATTCTGAACTACTTGAGACGATCCGATCGTCCGGCGATGGTGTTGTAGATGACGAGCAGGACGAAGTGCACCGGAAAACCATGGGCGTTGACATGTCGAACCTCATGTCGGCGTCTCAAATGATGCGCCGGATCAACGCTGGAGCGACCTTCGACCAAGACAACCAGCAGATCGACAGCTCGGGCAAAGTAATATCGACACGCACCATTGACCAGTGCATCGCTGAGCAGGAGGACCTCCTCAGGAGATTGCTGCTCGCAGCCCAGGACCAATCCCAGCCCTAATTAACGCCGTCGAGCGACGACAACGAGGCTAGAGCACACTAACATCGACATTTATTGCAACGTCCGCACGATGACGCGCCTTGGATAGCCGCCACGCACGCATGCGATCGCCAGTCGTGCTTCTCACCGAGGAAGGCGAAGTGTCCATGAAGCTGCGCTGGCTTAGATTCTCCCCATTACAGAGTACTTTGAAGTATCAATTGTTGTTTTATTTTAAACGCACTGAGGAATTCACTGTTTGCTGGTGCCGAGCACCGTTCGATTAACGGAGCGTCTGTCCTTCATTCATTCACCGCCCATTTCGCGTCGCGCTCCAGTGTCCTGGTGCTGACAAACTCGATTAGAGAGCTTTGCCACGCGCCGGGGCGGACCTCACAATTGACGCGCCGAATAATCCAACGTCGGCGATCGCAGGATAGATCGAGTTGAAGCTTTGCATGAGGCTTCAACGCAGTAAACTTTAAGGATGTTTTTCCAACGACAGCAATTGGAGCGCAATGTATTTGGTTCAAGCGCTTTTCTTGAGAGTAACTCGACATTTAATGGCAATACACTCGAAAGTCCTAACACTACGTGTGATGTACGTGACTATCTTACAACAGCCATCGTTAGTTGTTTTAGTTCGGGCATAGCTCGAACGCTTACTGCTGACTGCGAGCGCTTGGCGGGTAGTATCCGGCGGACGAGTTCGCCGCCATCACCAGGCGCTTCAGAAGTACCTCCTGTTCCTGAAGCCGCTGGTCGATAGATACGTTTGATCGTGCTGAGCTGAATAGATCAGCTAGAGCCATAGGCGACTCATCCAACGGGGACGAGACGACCTGCCGTGTAGCGGAAACAATTTGGTTCGGCTCATCGATAACCTCGATGACGTCGGCTTCATCGTCATCGTCCTCCTCCATCGGCGGGAGTTTGCCGCTTCTGTTGCTTGAGAATCCGTCGATTGATCCGTTGTCCGCGTTCGACGGCGAATCCACGAGACGAATCGCCTTGAAGTCCAGCGCTGCCAGTGACTCCCGCATTGTACGAAGTTCTGCTTCCTCAGCCTCTTGGACCACACGCTCGGCCCCTGCAAGTGTCCGAAGGTGGCGTAGATCAATCATCATGGGGGCAACAGGCTCCGTGACTTCAACTTCAGTCTCGTCGTCTAGTGAAGACGACACGCTGGTTTTCGTTTCGGACTGCACTTCCAAGTCGATGCTAGAGATTTTGTCCTGCGGCAGACTGGAGCTTTGAATGGTGAATACTTCTTCATCTTCCGATTCCTCCGCGTTGTTGTCTTGCGGTGGAGCAGAGCGAGCAGAGCTAACAGCAGCAGGTGAAAGCGACGCAACGGACTCGTCCGCAGCCGCCACGTTGTTGTGTTCGTTGTCAGAGCTTCGACAACCGGATTTGTCCGGGAACCAGCCTGTGGATTCAGCGTCGGACGCGCCTTCGTCTTGGCTGTCCGTAGCTGAGATCGCCTTGACGTCAGAACCTCGGACCTTCCCCATGCAGGCCTTGCAGAACATGGTCTTCACCACCTGGAACGTGCGTGAAGAAGCGCTGTCGTCAACCATCGGGGCGTCGCGAATGATCATGCATCGGCGACAAGCCACTTCGCCGCATAGACGGCAGTGCTGGCGGCGTCGCGTCGTTGAGAACTTGCGGTTGCACACGGTGCAGTCCGCGCGCGCCTTCTTGGGCGCCCAGCTACGGCGGTCCAGCATACCCTGCATCGAAATCCGCTTGGAATCGGCGAACAGCGCCATGGAGCTCAATGTGGTCATGAGCTTTTTGAACGTAGCAACTGACGATGAGTTGGAGCCCTTGTACATGTCGACCTCGCTGGTCATGAAGATCTGCGTGGTGTCGGCGGTGTCGTTTGTCGGTCGGACGATCGTCACCGTGTGCGAATGAATCCGCCGGGTCTTCATCTTGTCTGGTAACGGCGGACATTCGTCGAGAAGCAGCGGCAGGGTGATACGGACTCCGACTTGGCGGCCCTGGAGGTCCTTTGTGTAGACGAGATACTCGAGGAAGCACATATCGCGCTTGCGAGAGAGCGTGGACGGATGCAGACAGACCCACTTCATCCCCAAGTACTGGTGGGGCTTGTTGGATTCTTTCGTGTGGATGTTGCACAGCACCGCGGCGTCCACGGCGTATCCGAACATGAACTGGTTCACCGCGAAGACCTGCTGCGCTGTCTCGGCGTAGTAGAAGTCGATAAAGTTGTGGTAGTCGCCGTCGACGCGACCGAAGATGCGCGACGCCTCGACGGCCCTGGACGGGTCCACCTCGCGGATGGCAGTGAGGTGTTCGACGTTGCCTACAACGGTCCATCGGGATCCGTAGTCCGGTCGAGCGCCCATTGCCTCGTGCAGGTTGTACTCTGCCAGCGCGTTCTTCATGATGATCTCGACGCGCTGCTCGTACACTTCGATCTCCGCCGGGGTGAGCTTCACCGGGGGAAAGTATCCGTCCGGCAGTGGGAACTTGACATTGCTGGCGTTCATATTCGGTGCTGCTGCCATCTACTGCTACTACTTGGCGTTCGGCGGGGGGTTGCACGACGCGCCTAACACCAAACGTTCCTTTTGCAGTGTGGCGGGGCACAGATCACAGACAAAACTCGTGCTGAGTGCTGTGCGCGATTGTGCTAGCCCGTCCACCGTGTGCAATGCTGCAACACTGCAATGCCGTCGCCTTCCTTGCGACTTGACTTGCCTATGGGCAACTTGCCGTAGACTCTGCGCCTTTCGCGACGGGGGCTCCTCTATGCATGTGATCAGACATCCGGTTTCGTGGCGCCGGAGAAGCGAATGGAGAGATTTGCGCGTCGAAGGCACAAGGGCGGAAAGGCTCGAGGTCGCTTTTGGTCGCGCTGATCGACCGGGAGCCGAGACTTTAGGCTGCGTACGGCTCTGCAGGCCCTTAGTCGCGCATGGGGCTCGGCACCGGTCTTGGTAGTGACAGGATTCCGTCCAGAGAACTGGTTCTCCATCAACCACGCTGTAGCAGTGGGTATTGCCATGCGCATGCTGGCTCTGGCTGCAATGAACGCGAGGAATTAGCCTGCGGCGAGCACAACTTGAAACGCTGCGCCTAATAAATCGCCTTCCCTGCTTCGTCAGCGCACTACTGTACAGTACATGGAGATACATACGAGTCTTATCTAGGCCACTTGGCGGTACAATACGGTGTATTCTTTCGAGGTGGTGGTCGACCACTTCAATGTCCGCTTGGTGTTAAACGCGTTGTGTTTGAAATGGCTTTGGGGCGTAACATACGGAATGGAGCTGTGCTCATTTTTCAGCAAGACGGCGCTCGGTAAAACTACAGATCGTCTGCCAGACTCGCCAAGCCGAAGTGGATGGCATCGCCGTAGTCGCGGAACTTCCGCAGCAAGAGAGCACTCATCGACGGCTTGCCAAGCACTGACCGGTCAGTCACTGACTCAGTGACCGTCTATCTGCCGAGCGATATTTGGACCTTGCTCGAGGGCATACGCAGCGAGTTCAGCGACGCCATCAGAAGCTGACAAAGCCAAATTTGCCACGCGCGGGGATGCTTGAAGCTCAGCCTTGCGGTGCCATTGTCATACATGTGCCAGGCACAGTCTCCACTAAGAGAACGCTCTCCAGTAGGGAGTCCCTACTAGGGACCGCCTCGAGGGACTTGCGCCAGTGATCGCAGTTCGTTCTTGACTTGTCGTCGCAGGTTTCGACTCGTAACCGCATCTCGAAATCGAGACTCGATGCCTCCAAAGCGCTGGACTTGAAGTGCTCTTTCGCCCATGAGCTCGTTGCTTCTCTCCTCTTCATCCGTTCCTCATCGCTTTCGTTGCAAACATCGCATCTTTTACGGGGGTTAGCGAGATATGTGGCGGCGCTTTGCCTCGGCCACAAACACCGGCACAAACACAGTCCACCCCGGACTGTATCACCGAATGCTTAGTAATTTTGTGCCTGCCAATGTGGGACTGCAACACGAGCGCCGGCGAGAAGGAGTCATCTCGCTGCCAACCACGAGCGGTGGCTCTCTATACGAGCTGGCTCGCCGCGAAAAAACATGAATGATCCGTGCGCTAGCTGGCCATCGTGGTTGTCGCCTCAAGCATGACAACGACCCCCGCATACATTGAATCGCTTGCGTGTCGAGCACGCCAGCACGGCGTGAAGGAGTGCTACAGCCCGCCAATCCATGAACTCGATGGTGAAGCCAATGGCGCGAGTGGTGACCGACCGCCTGCATCGCGAACATTTTGCTTCGTCCGACGCATCAATGCCCGCACGTGACCAAGCCTCTTGATCACCAACCGAAGAGCCGAAGCCGACGAGTGGCTGCTCCGGCTACGCTCGAGGTTGTAAGTCACGACACGCTGCCGCGACTCTTCTGAAGCACATCGCTGGCAAAATGTCCCCAGCTGGACCTACACGCATCCGTCTCTCGGTGTGAAGTGGCGGCCTTGCAGCTCTCGGAAGGGATCTCGAAAGCCTCGGCCGCAATCGATCGAGATTAGTTTTAGTTCTCGATTTTCCGCGATGCTGTCTTCGAGACGCAGTCGCACCTTGTCTCGGTACGTTCGACTGGCAGGAACGTTGACTCACGGGCTCCGATAAACTAACCTCGGTCTCGCTTCAAACAGGAACGACGCCAAGACGTTCCCATTGCCCGATGACTTCTTTCCGGAGGTTAAACTCACGGACGAGCAGGTTCAGAGCTTCGAGAAACAGGTCGAGAAAATCGTTCGCAACGCGTTGGCAGAGTACGAGCGGCACGAGGCCAAAGGCGCCTACCCGATCTACAGCGCGCCGTGGGTGCCTGTGGGCTCCGAAGGTCCGTTAACTGCAATTCGAAAGGAGACGCCTGCAGGGCTCTCGCACAGTGAGTTCCGTCTGTACGGGAGTATTCAAGGCAACTACCGAAATGTCATGGATTTCTACTACGCCGAGACGTCACAGGAGCTTTTCGAGTGGAACCAGTTCATGTACGGCTACGCGGTGGACGCGGTCGTGCTCAAGAATATCCACACCAGAAGCTCAGAGAAGGCTCACGAGTATATGGGCATCAAGTGGACATGTCTTCAGCCTTCAGCCTTCGGACGCAAGCGTGACAACTGCTTTCTGGAATACCTGGCGTATACCAAGGACGAGCTCGGCCGCAACGTTGGTGTTCGCGTCACTCTACCGGTGGAGATCGAAGAGTGCCCCGACCTGTACCGGTCGCTGAGAATCAAGCGCGTTAAGACGCACAACGTCCTCATCGTCCGCCCTGCCGGCTCCTCTTCAGACGCGACGCAAGTCTTCATGATGAGCGAAAACGACTTTGCCGGGTTGCCGGTGAGTGCCAAGAACTTTAAGAAGTTCATGCGGATCTACAACGACATGTCGCTCTTCGTGGACTCCAAGCACATTTTGAAACGGGGTATGGTGTGCAGGACGAATTGGGTGCCCAACCACTTGCGTAAGGCCTGCACGGCGTGCCAGCTCCCATTTAACGCCGCCACTCGCCGCCGTTACCACTGCCGGCTTTGCGGCGACATCTTCTGCCATCACTGTGTGATCGTCCGCAATGTCCCGCGAGACTACGGCGAAGACAACAAGTCGCGCATCTTCCAGGTGGCCAAGACGCACTTCTGCAAGGCCTGCGTGTCTACTGCACGCCGTGGGAGCTCAGCGTCGAGTGCTCGTGCCTCGTCGGCCACACACGCCAGCAGCGCTGGGAAGCTCAGCTCGGCGAGCAACCGCCGTACGTTGCAGAAGGCAGTGAGCAACACGACTGAGCAGAGCACCGCTCGATCCGAGTGGTGGGATGAGGTCGTGTCTCAATATTCCGAGTCGGATTGGTCCGAGACGGACTCGGAAGATGCCAGCAAGGCGTCACTGAACGCGTCGGGGCGATCGAGACTCGCCAGCTCACTGTCCTCGTCCCAATCGTCTTGGACTTCTCGCGTTGACAACAACTTGGACAAGGAGGAAGCGCCGTTCGTCGTCACTCTGGATGTCATTGACGACGACATCGCCGTGTTGGACGAGAACTCGCGTCCGTCCAAGTCGAGACTGCGCAAGACGTTGTCGATGTCGGGACGGTACTCGATCAGTCGAAGACAGTCGAACCGGAAGCAGCGGCGACCGACGGATGCGCAGGAGGTGACTGAAGTGATCGATACGACGGACATGATGCCAATGTCCGAGTACCGTCGGCAATCCCGAGCCGGTCCCAGCGTTGTGCTACCCTCGCGGAAGTACAGTAAGCACCGCAGTGGTCGGGATTCCTTGTTAAGCTCCAGCGGCCCTCGGTCGAGCAGAGGTATGAGCCGAGAGGAGCCTAGCAACAGATTCCAGTCGTCTCGCTCTATCAGCCAATGCCTCGCGGAGCAGGAAGAGCTACTGCGATGCATGCTCAGCGTCAGTCGAGTGCACTCGAACCCTGGTCGATCGAAGAGAAGAAATGCGAACGCGGAGAAGGTGAACTTTGCCGCGACGATGCCAGTGCCACGCCCTAACGTTCGGTTATATGAGGCTTAAAACATCGATCGGCATGAAGCCCGTAGCAAAGTTATCTATTATTTAGTGAACCATATAATGATAGTCGACAGCGATGGAAGTTGTTGGCTCCTGGAAAGCGAAAGCAACAGCGTATTTGATCAGGAAATTTGCGTCGAAAGCTACAACTGAAGATCAAACAGTTGTAAGTTACTGTAGTCGTCTCTTGACGGCCATGGATAGCCTAGATGCCGAGGTGCTAGCAAAATGCGCGTCGTACCGTCGCCGTACTGCACGGTTATCAACCAGAGCGGTCGATGCAAGGAGAGTATCGGTCGCGTAGCATGTCACGTGTATTGCTACTTATACACGGTCGGTAGACCCGCCAATTCGTTCGCTTTTCCGAGGGTACATCTTGCAACTTCAACGTGCGTCGACACTTTCGCGGGCGTCTTGATGGAAGCGCGTGACGCAGTGCATGTGTACTCTGCATTATTTCGTGCGGGAAAGCCCTGCTGTAAGTGTATGGAGACGCCTTGCGTTTTTGCCTGTGGGAAGCATGCGGCAACGCTTGCAGGCACCAGCTTTCATGCGCCAGCCGAAGACATCAACGTCCAGAGCCGCAGGCTTTGAATTACAGCGCGTCACTATGTGTCTGTGTAAGAAACACAAATGGGTAAAACAAAACATGCAGTAAAAAAAGAACCCATTTTGAAGCGCTGGATATTGAAAAAAAAAAATCGTCGTGTCGACCGCCGAGAAATTCGTTCGAATGCGGCTGCTCTTGACAAGGCTAAGTAAAATTTACCAAGGTTTGTTGGTATATTTCGGCAGATATGTATCTTGCTAACAGCTACTGTTTTTCGATGCAAAATCTTGCAGCACATGCTTGGAAACGGCCATGATATTCTCTTCTATTGACAATTGAGATTCTTTGTTTTGTTATTCTTCAGGTCGACATTTGGAGCATAAATCTCAATACTGAACCATGTACGGGCACCACAACGTGTCCGAAACGAACAATTCAAACCCTGCACACTAATTTAGTGGCGTTAAGGCGGGTTGACAGTAAGTACTACTAAACCCGCCTCGCAACTTCCTACTTCTTTTTTCTCATTGTCGTGTATGATGTCCGGAGCCACAGTGAATCACGGTGTCATCGCCATACAAATCATTTCCTCCGCAGCAAGAGCTACGGCCGGCGTGAACCTGGCTGGCACTCAGCTGACCCTCCCGCTCATATCGCATGCCGGCAACAAACCATCTACTCTCTACCCCTTGCGCGGCTCAATGGCGCTTGCAGAGCTACCTGTAGTTGCTCACATTGGCCCGACGGCATGACGGCGCTTCGTTCCGCCCTTGGTGACTGCCTTCAATCCCTTGCAACAAATTCCAATCGCCAAGTTGAAGCGCCAATCGTCAAAATGGGTCAAAAATGGGTCTTGCCCTGTCCATCCCCCCCTCCCCAGGTGCCGAAGACATGCAGCTTTGGCCCACAAAAACACGAAGAGAGTCCGTCGATCCAGGTGCGCGCGGTCCCTCTCGCTCCTCATTGCCCGAGTTTCCCCCATGGCTGAGCCGCGCAGCATTCGCGGATTTCTGCGGAGTCGCAGGCACAAACACTCTCACGCGGACTCGTTAAGCGAGGAAGAGGCCGCCAGCACCAGCAGCCTCACGTCCGACGCCAGCCCGTCGCTCGCCATGGAAGGGATGCTGAAGAAACGCGCGGCGAAGATGCCCGTGATGCACGACCGCTACTGCGTGGCCACGTGGGAGATGGACGCGGACGACCGCAAGTGCGTCATGCTGCGCAGCTACAAGAGCCGCAAGAGCTACGACGCGCACCCGGAGAAGCCCTCGAGCGTCCACCAGCTGAAATGTATCAGCGACTGGGACGGTAAAACCGGTTTCCACCGGTACCAGCACGCCTTCACGATGGAGACGCGCAACAAGAAGCTCTTCCAGTGTGTGGCCCCATGTGCCGCTGACAAGGACAAGTGGGTGGAGCTCATGGCCATCCAGTCCGCCTTCAACAGCGGCCGAGACATGCGGCTGGGCAGTGTGGGCAGTCTCGTGCCCTTGAGGCGCACGCAGAGCGTGGAATCCGCCGCTGACAATGGCAAGCCACGTGCGTACACCGGCGCGTCCATCGGCAAGCAGAGAGGGGAGAGCGATGTCAACGCTGCGGACGCAGAGCACTCGACGGACTCGGAGGACCAGAGCCACTTCCCAGGCCACGACGGACTCTTCCGGACCACGTCAGGAGCATCCACTAACTCGCTGGAGCTGCCGAATGGAGATAAGAGCGAACCTGCGGACTGGGGACTCTACGGAGAAGCCAACGGAGAGACCAAGTCCAAGTACGAGATCCAGGACGACGCCAAGCTCGTGCTCCTGGACAAGGAGCTGCTGAATATTCGTGGAGAGACCAAGACGCTGGCGTCCGACAAGTTTCTGTTCGAAGAGGCTGGGGCCAGCAGATTCGGCACTGTAGTCGTCAAGCCAGCAGGTGGAAGTGATGACGAGGACGCCGACTTCATTGACGAGGAGTTCGCTGCGCGTGAGGCCCAGAAGGAGAACGAGAAGAAGATGAAGCGCCGTGCGCAGAAACTCGAGTCCAACCGCGATCTGTACGCCGAAATGGCGGCTACTAGATTGGCCAATATGCGCAAGGACGCTCGTCACCCGAAGAAGAGCCACAGCCGACCGTCCGATGAGAGCGATGTCGACGAGCATGTTGAGGATGAGTCTATCGCGGTTGAAGGAGAAGTGGAGGACGTTGCCGAGGTAGAGAAAATGCAGCAGCGTCAAAGCAGCCGCAGTCGACGCAGCTCCAAGAGCCACAGGCACGCCGAAGACGAATCTATCGCTGTCGAAAGTGAGATGGGGGACGTTGCTGAGCTGGAAGAAATGCAGCAGCGTCGAAGCAGCCGCAGTCGACGAAGCTCTAAAAGCCACAAGAAGAGCTTCGTGAGCAGTAGCGAGGACACCAGCATAAACGGTGGATACGTCAGTGGCGACGATGAAGAGGTAGAGGAGGAGGTGGCTCCTGCAGTGATGGCTGATGCAGCTGAGGTGGAGAGTGCAGAGGCGGAAGAGCTGCGTCAACTGAAGAAGAAATACCGAGCCGAGCGTCGAGCCAAGAAGCGTCTGATGAAGGAGAAGGAAGAGGAGGAGCGAACTGCTCAGGAAGCAGCGGAGCTTGCGCGTGCCCATCGTGAAGAGCAGCGTGCTCGGGAAGAGGCCAAGGCTCGCGAAGAGCAGGAGAAGCGCGACAAGAAGGAACGTCGCGAGATGAAGGAGAAGCTCAAGCGTGAGAAGGCGAAGCAGCGTCAGGCTGAGGCCGAGCTCCGGAAGCTGGTGGAGCTGAAACAAGCCGAGGAGGAGCGCAGAGAGCGCGAACACAAGGAGAAGAAGGAGAAAAAGAAGAAATCGAAGAAGAAAGAGAAGTACACCTCGCCTGCTGAGCGTATCCACAAGAAGGAGGAACGTGACGCTGAACGTGCTGCGGCATCGGCTGCCGCGGAAGCTGAAGCGCAGACCTCGAATGCTTTGGTTGTCGTGGAGAAAGCAGCGGAGCCGGAACCAGTTCAGCGGCCGCTTTCAACTCCCGAGCCCGCTTCGACACCGGTACCCGCATCAACGGCGATGGTTGTTCAATCCGAAGCTGCCCCTGTACAAGCCGCTGACCCTGTGCAAGCTGCTACCCCTGTAACTGCCCCTGCTGCTGTACCTGCTCCGGTTGCCGCTTCAGTTCCTGCGCCTGCTCCTGTTTCTGCTCCTCAAGGCGCTGCAGCGATGCCGATGTACCAGATGGCTCCACCACCGTTCGTGCCAACGTATCCAGTCGGCCCGCAGAGTATGCCTGCCTACGGTCTGGCCGCTACATTTGGTGCTTACCCTCCGCTTTACCCTCCTGCCCCGTACAGCTACGGTGGGCCTGTTGGAATGCAACCTGCGTACATGCGTCCCAACATGGGCTTCATGGCTGGACTGAGCGCGATGGGGTCATTCGGCAAGACTGCTGGTCCCGACCCGGCCCCTTCCTCCCAAGACGCTGCTGAGCCCATGATCGGCCCGCAGCTACCGACCCCAGGAGAGCGCGCCGCTGCCTCCTCAGCAGGTGCGAGCGCTCCTCCCTCTCCACCGCCGCCACCATCGAGCGGCGCCAAGCTGACAAACCTGCCGGAGTTGCCGGACGTGGTCGAGTTTTAGGAGATATGTTGTTCGAGTTGCTGTCGTCGGAGAGACCGGTTCTAAGTTAATTTGCACTCATTTTTGCCCCATTCAGCGTGTCCTGCAGCTTCCTGGAGTGTGAAGAGCGACATCCAAAGGTGCGTGCATGTGCTAGTCGATACGGTGGAGTGGTGGGGGCGTTTCGTGACGGACTGGGAGGCTTTTGGGTATTTTCAGAGCGCAAGGTGATGACAGTGAGAAGTAACGAGCGGCTGCCTCGTAGTTTTCCACTTGGGAGGCATCAATCATGCGCGTGGTGCCGGCTTCGGCGGTGTCGCGGCTGTCCAGCCGCCGCCGGTCGTCGGTAACGCGAGTGCCGAGTCGGATGACGATGCTTCTGCTACGCCAACGCGGTCGGGCCGGCTCGTCGGAGCTTTCGATGACTGAGAACCACAACGCGTTCGATCCGAGCTCCCGCTTCATCAGGATCTGCCAGCAGCTTCGACTCGCTGCGATTCTCTTTGAGCTTGTGGTGATTCCGTTCCTGGCCGCGTTCCACCCCGAGGCAACGCAGTTTCAGCTCATCGGCGTGTACGCGTGTGAACTCCTTTTCTGTGCAGACATCTACGTCCAGCTCAACACAGGCTACTACGAGAACGGCAACGTCTTACGAGATGTGAAAAAGGCCCGAAGGAAATACCTGTCGTCCCCAGCATTTGCAGCGGATCTTGTGGCTTTGGTGCCGTCGTCCGTCATGCTGCCGGCGAGTTCCACTGGGTCTCGGTCCATTGCGCTCTTGGAAATGCACAAACTCGTGCGCGTGTGGCGCCTCCCAGCTCTCGCGTCCAACCTCGACGACCTGTACGCGCGGCATTTCGCCGCGCTCAAGCTCACGAAAGTGCTCGGGTTTACGCTGCTGCTGACCCATTTTGTGGCCTGTGGACGCTTTAGCTTCGGCTACGACCATCCTGGCCCCGGGGAGGAGCCGAACCACTGGCTGCCGCACGCCCCGCATGAAGGGCATCATACGGAAAGGAGGCAGTACCTAATGTCGCTCTTTTGGGCCTTTGGACTGCTGACTGGAGGCTTTGAAGGCGAGCTGCCCCACCACAATACCGAGTTCGCGTTCACGATCGTCGTTGGACTCTGTGGCTTCACGCTTTTCACGTCGTTGTGCGCGACGTTTTTCCTGCTTTCAAAGTGCGAAAGCGGCGACGCGGAGCTGGCGGAGGCGCGTGTGCACCAGTTTCAACACATTTTGGCATTCCACCGAGTTCCAGTTCAACTACAAGCCCAAGCGGTTGACTATCTCCAGAGATATCACACTCAAGCGGAAGCCAACGACCGAGAAGCAGCACGTCGCTTGTGCCCTTCGATCTCGGTGGATATCCAGGTGGAGCTGCTTGAAGCCACGGTCGCCTTGGTGCCCGTATTTGCTGGCTGTGACACGCTCTTTATCCGAGCGGTGGCTCGACTGCTCGAGTTGATCGCACTGCCGGCACGGGTGGCGCTCTTCCGTGCGGGGGACCACGGAGACGCGATGTATATTGTTCACACGGGCGTTTTACACACTGTGGTGGGTGGTGTTAAAGTTCGGGAACTAAGGAAAGGAAGCTTTGTAGGCGAAGTCGCAGTGTTCGCTCGACAGCCACGCACAGCTACAGTCATCACTGCTACGTATTGCACCTTGTATCAGCTCTCCCGTGCCCACGCCGACAAATTGCTGGAGGGATATCCACAATACGCTCAAGTGATTAACCGGACAATCGGCGAAATGCTCCGACAAAGCAGCGTGATCCCACCGACGGCCGTGGAGACGATTTCTGATAGAAACGAGGTAGGGGACAGCGTCTCGGAGGGAAAACAGAATGCGACTCTATCCTTCGCACAGCTCGTTCGACTCAAGCAGCGTCTGCATGCTCGTGCTCATGCAAGAAAAGAAACCAACCGGAAAGTGATGGACGATCCCTCCGCGCAAAAGGATTCTGTTAAAGTTTCTGCTCCATTCGAGCAACCTAATTCGGAGGCAAAAGTCGCAATTCGACCTCTTCCGGTCGAAGTGAAAGGTGTAAAGCCCCCTCGACACTCGCTGCCAATGCCAGCGCCAGTGCTGCAAAGCGTACAACGGGACAGTTTTCGAAGTGACAATATCCTCTCATCACGGAAGCAATCGAAGCCAACGTCGGTGAAAATCTTCCCCGTCGTTCCTCAAGCCACTGGACAAAGACGCAGTAGTCAACGATCGTCATTTCTCGCGGCAGGAATCAACCGATTAACCCTGTTACGGGACAACTTCTTCCACGATAACGCTGTCAAGCCGTCCGACGCGATCCAGGGATTCTACGATCAGTTTGCCCACCTTTCCACATCGACAACTTGTCGAAAACGTTGGTGGCATCGTCTGCTTATGAAAAACGGTCTCGATGCTGAATCGAACTGGAGAATGCTGTGGATCGCGATGGTAACTACCGTGAATTGCTACAATTGGGTCGTTATCCCGTTATTGCTTTCGTTTCCAGCTTTGGATGGACTGTGGGCGAGTTGGCATGTCATTTTGATGAACCTTTTGGCAGATTTTATCCTCTGGACGGACATTTACGTGAATCTTCACTTGTCATTTTCAGTAAATTCGGAGAAAATTGTGGAGCCGACACGGAGTGCTGAGCGCTATGTGGGCAGTGGGAGGTTTTTCGTGGATCTCTTCTGTGCGTGGCCGTACTGGATATTTACACCACTGCAGTTCACACACATGGCCTTACGCTTACCTAGATTGATCTGTGGCTGCTATCGAATGCATGGCTTAGTTCATGAGGTTGAGGCGTATTTCCGACTGAGTAGCAAGCATAAACTGCTGCTACTTGCCATACTATTCCTAATGCTGTACCATATCGTAGCATGCCTTTACTTCAGCACAACCTATCTCGAAGGGTACAGCACGGGTGAAAACCAATGGCTTCCGTCCGAAGACGTGTATCTACAGCGTCTGAATGCCACACACTTCCAGACAATATCCGGGGATATTCTCCCTTCCGACAGCACTCACGTCCAGGAAATTCGTGCCGAACAATACTTTCGATCGTTGTACTACGCTGCAAATGTCTTGGCTGCGGTTGGCCGCATGATTGAGCCGGCAAGTGACGCGGAGTACGGCGCTGCTCTGGTTTTCATGCTGAGTGGATTTTTCATTACG
Organism: Phytophthora multivora; assembly: GCA_001314345.1. Classification (NCBI taxonomy): domain Eukaryota; phylum Oomycota; class Peronosporomycetes; order Peronosporales; family Peronosporaceae; genus Phytophthora; species Phytophthora multivora. Next base: position 25,637 of record LGSM01000040.1, on the reverse strand, counting down.
GCGATTGTCGTGGATCACGTTCAGAAAGGATTCACCGCGTCCGCTCTCGAGCAGAAGGAGTTTTTCGCAGCGCGCAGTCGTTTCCAGCGCTTCCTCAAGCGACAGAACGCGCCGCTTTCCATCCACTTGCGCGTGAATTCGTTCTTGGATTTTTGGTGGTCTGCCCATCGCGGTGCGATAATCGACGAGCTGCTGGAAGATCTTCCTGCTGCTATTAAACGCGATGTCGTCCGCAGTATTTGTACTCCAGCGATGGATTCACTGGAGATTCTCTGTTCTCCCACTTCAAAAGCAGAAGCCACCGCTAGGAGTGAAGCATCGTTAGAGGCGGAAACTACTGCACCAACCGTACAAGATCAAGTGGAGGAGATTTTCCTGGATAATATCAAGTTCGTTCTCTACGGGCAAGGAGAGATTATCTATCGCCGCGGAGATTATGCTGCAGGGATGTTTTTCCTATTGGAAGGTAAAGTTTCGATCATGCTCGATGGAGAAGTGCCCCGACACGTCCCGCTCGGTGGATTTTTCGGCACAGCAGCGCTTCAAGCGCCAAAAGGACGAGACAAACGTGAATGTAGACGACGATCTGGTGTTGGGTTGGCTCCTGGAATCGGCTATGAAGAGCGGGTGACTGCTGTGAGCGGGTGCATTGTCGTGTACATCTCTCGCGAACATTTAAAAGCGATGCAGAGCGTTTTACCTTCGCTCCCGGATCTTTTGCGTAAAATGGAGCAGCGTCTTCACGATTCCCGAGTGACAAGATCCGCAGATTTAAGATCCCTGCAACCGCGAGTTGCTCTGGGAGCAGTTGGTTTGAATAATCCGACGATGAGACGTGGTCTACGTCGCAAGCAGTTGACGGGCCTGGTGCAGTTACTAGCGAAGAATCTGGAGTGGTGGCAACGCGGCACTGCAATTGACCCCGACTGGCCGTTTGTGGGTGTGTGGGAGGCCTTGATGCTCATGGCTTCAACTGTGCAATGCACGTTGGTGATGTTTTATATTTGCTTCGGCGCAAGTGAAGCACCGGCAGACCGTGGATTTTCCGATGCGGTGACGATCACTCTTGAACTCTTTTTCGTCCTTGACGCTTACCTTCATTTACGCTTGGGGTTTTACGAGTACGGCAACAAGGTGATGGATCTTGCGGTCATTCAGCGGCGCTACTTGCGTTCGGTGCACTTTGCCATCGATATGGCAGCTCTAGTACCGCTGTTTATCGTGAACTGGTCGTTTCCTTCCCGACATTTGGAAGTTCTGAACCTGAACAAATTGCTGCGATACTTCAAGGCTTCGAGCCAATTCCACACGCTCGAGACCAAGTACGTGAAACTCATGACGGAGCTCCGACTGCTCAAACTCGTGTACTATTCGTTTCTGGCCTCGCATCTCTTTGGCTGCGTCTGGTTTGATTTCGCAGCTCACAGGTCGGGGGTTCACGTCGTTCTCAGCGGATCCAGTGACACCTCTACGCCTTCGTTTGGAGCTTCGGTATGGGGGCCCTACGCGTCGTTAGAGTCGGCCGCTCGAGGCCTTCAATACCTCGCGTCCATTTTCTGGTCCTACGGCCTCATGTCCAACTCGAGCCAAGGAGAACTACCGAAAACCGTGGGGGAGTGTCTTTTCAGTGTCATTACGATGACGACGGGCTTCTTCCTCTTCGCCTACGTGGTTGGCCACATTTCGGATGTCATCGAGCTGCAGGACTCTGAAAACCGCCACTTTATCGCCAAACTAAGCTCGCTACGGCAGCTTTTACGGCACTTTGACCTCCCCCCCAGCGTCGAAGAGAAGTTCAAAAAGTATTTTTTCTTCAAACGGTTCCATTCCATCACACAGGAACACGTGCTGGAGCGAGTGCTGCCCCCGTCTCTCGTTGTGGATATGCGGATGTTCCAGTTGCAGCCGATGATCGTGAAGGTGGCGTTCCTCGTCGGCATGGACGATTCCGTCACGCGGATGCTCGTGTCGCTTTTCACTCAGGTTTTGTTCGTCAAGGACGAGTTCATTTGCCATTTCGGGGAGGAAGGCAGCGAGATGTTCTTCATTTACACTGGAGTTCTCGATATCTACATCCCAATGCTAACCGCTTCGTCCCCGACAAGTCCGAATGTCTTCCCTAGTTCCGCTTCGGGCGCACGCGTGAGTTTGAGTGGATTGCGTAAAGTGAATGAGATCACGGCCGGAAGTTACTTCGGTGAAGCTGCTTTGTTCACAAACTCACCGCGTAACGCCTTCGTCCAGGCGAATACGTCTTGTATTCTGTACAAACTCTCGCGTCACTCGCTCGAGTTGGTCTTCGTGCGATACCCAGAGTGGCAGCAGAAGGTTCTCCGTATTGTCAAGATCCAGCAGCAACAACAAAAACTCCAACGTCTCGCGTACGAAGCGCAAGCTCCTGATACTGGAGGTGGCGGCCGTCGTCGTGGCCTCAGACGCACAAGTTCAGGCATGGATCTCATCAATTCCAGGGCGGAGAATATCGAACAGCAACTTCTCAGTCAAAAGAGAGGCGCGAATACGTCCAAAGACGCCCCTCGACCGATAAAGTTGTGGATAATTCTGCAGTGGCGGAAAATCCAAGCAGCGAAGGTGGTTGTGCGTTGGATAATCCCAACGATAAACTATCTGAAGACAATTGGGAAGCAGCTAGCGTATGGAGCGGAGATTCAGAGTCCATTTTACCTTCAGTGGATGAGATTGGTATCAACGTGCACGGTGTACGTGGCTGTGATGGTACCATATCGTCTGACGTACGACTCCCTCGACCGGTGGAATATTATCCCAGTGAGTCTTCGGATATTTGAAGCTTTGTGCGAAGTGGTCTTCTGGGTTGATATTTGGTTCCAGTTCCACATACACACGAACCAGGCGGCAATGGAGCTGTACGAGCAGGACCAGCGCGTAGGATACAAGCGTGAGCGGCTTGCGCTTGACCTCGCAGCCACGTTCCCACTGGACCACTTTGCCACGAGTTTCTCGAGCGGACCAAGCCGGTTGTTGCTCTGCAAATGGCTACGCTTGAACCGCTGCCTCAAAGTGGCGAACCTCGTGTACTATCGGAACGAAATCACTCGACGCAGCGTTTCCTACGAGGTCAATCGCGCGCAAACGCTCTGGCTTTTGTACTTGCTGGCCATGTTTTGGACTTCTTGTGCGTATTTCGCCGTGTCAATCTACGACGGATTCGGCACCGAGTGGCAAAACTGGCTGCCGTCGGCGGTTCTCGACTCGGACGATCCGTCTCCCGAGCTTTTGATGCTTCGGCTTTTTCGCGGATTGGCCTTCGCCGTCACTGCTTTTGTCAAAAAGAGCAGGACGTTTGTGCCCGCGTCGCAACTTAATTTCGCGTTTGCGCTCGTCATTTCGTTCATCGGCCAACTCGTGATGGCCCTCATGATTGCCGAGATGGCCAACGTCTTTCTGTTGTACATTGATAACGAGGTGCAATTCCGCAAGAACCACCTCATTGTCGAGCGCTCTCTCGCGCGGTGGAAAGTCAGCACAGCGTTAAAGCGACGCGCTGACAACTTCCTGACCTCGTGGTGGTCTTCTCACGCGGGTGTCGACTATAAACTCATCTTTGAAGACCTCCCGGCTAGCGTACGCACCGAGGGGATAATGGCCATTGCACAGCAGCCTCTTGGTTTGTTCGTGTACCGAGTGTTCCGGCCGCTTCTGCGAGATTCGGGGCTGCAAAGTACAGATACAGGCGCAGAAGCAGTGGGAGAACCGGAAACTACCGACTACGGCGCTAGATTTCATCTGGAGAATCTCTCCTACTGCATTGCCAAGTGTCTGCGGTTTGAAGGTTACCCACGAGGAGAGAACGTGATCGTGGAAGGAAGCGTGTGCAAGGCCATGTACTTTGTCGTCCGTGGCTACCTTTTGTCGAAGAGTATGTCCAATTCGGACATGTACCCGGCCAGCCGCTATCGAGGTGGGGACTATTTCGGCGAAATTGGTCTTCTGGGCCATTCAGTGAGTCTCATGACAGTGACGAGTATCCGTGCCTGCGACCTGTTCGTATTGAATTCGGACCAGTTACTACGGGTACTACACGAGCACCCGTACTTCAGTCTCGTGCTGGCTACTGCACAACTTGCTGTACGTGAAAAGAAAACGACTGCTGAGTTTGTGACGGATTGGTTCGGCAGCAGTGGGTCAAGTGATGACGGTAATACAGACGACAACAGCGACTCTGACGACAGTAGCGACGATAGCGAAGACGAGGACGACGCTAGTACGGATGAAGCTCTGAATGATGACGTGGAACTGAGGCGCAGGAGTCAACAACTGAAGAAGACACTGCACGGTGTGTCCAAGGAAACTATGAGTGAGTGGGAGGAGACTTTTGCGCTGTTCATGGAAATGCTAGTGCCAAAAGGCAACATGGGCAATGTGGCGAACCCAATTCACTTCAGTAGAGCCTAGCACTACTACAAGTACAACACCAATTTTGATCCGTTCGTTTGAAATTGCTTTCTAAATAGTTTAAAGTTGATCTCGTACTTGTACTTTAATCATCAAGCTCCATCATACCTTCGAGTCGCATTAGGATCTTGGTCAGGTTGTTCATCTTTGCCTCCAGTCGCTGCTCTGTTTCGACAAGTCTCTCCTGGAACGTCTCTTGCATATCCAGCAGCCGAAGAAGAAGCTCGTTATCAGGCATAATGAGGTGAGAGCTGCTGGATCCAGCGAGTTTTGGGCCGTGCAGACCCACTGCATCCGCACTAGGCCCATTCGGAGTCGATGAATCGTCAACTGCACTCGCATCGGTCGTTGGCTGGTCAGATCCAACGCTTACAGACGTAGCAGGTGGATGTGGCGCTGTTGCTGTTGCTCCAATAGACTGGCGATGCCCAAAACTGCCTGTACGATAAGAAGCTTTGCTTTGGAGAAGCAGTTCAGTCGACGATGGCAGAGCAGTGATAGCGCTTGGTCGATTCCTTCCATTAATGGAGTTACGACGATGTTGGTGGAAACCAACGCCAGGAACAACCAACTGGTTCATGAAGGCGCGATTCTGTAGGACTTCCAGGTCATTCCGGAATTTCGCCAGTTCGTCATCCTCGAGCATCCCGCTGTTGTCGGTATCGTAGACGTTGATCACGTCGTCGATATCGAGGTGAATCCCTTCCGTGACGGCGTGGAAGCGCTCGAGTATCGCTTCGATCTCGTTGCGGCAGATCATCCGTTTGCCTTTGAGGTAATCCACGTTGCTCTTCATTGTTTCATGCATGACGGACTTCATCACCTTCTGGAAGTTGGTGCCGATGACTGTGATAGGCAGCGCGAGCACGAGCATCCCCGTGAGGACGGTGCAACAGCCCACGACCTTGCCGAGCCACGTTACAGGCGTCATATCGCCGTAGCCCACGGTGGACATGGTCACGATGCACCACCAGAACGACGTGGCAATACCTTGATACGGGTTCGGGTCCACGCACACACAGGCGTCACTTGTTGATACGGACGCCACTGCTGCGGCTGCAGATACGGAATACGCGACTTCTGTGGTGACGACGTCGCCTGAGGAATCGACATCGCACTTGCCCATCCAACCGTCAGCACGGCAGCCGTCGGGCGTGTACTCGGCAAAATAAATAGCCGAAGAGAAAATGATCATGGCGATGGACATGAGGAAGATCAGCATGGACAGCGGCTTGATGCTGATGGAGATCGCCTGCGTGAAGACTTGAATGGCTGACGAGTACCGCGACATTTTCAAAACTCGTGCTACTCGGGTGAGACGAACAATTCGAATTGCGCCGAAGGAGCCTGCGTTGTCCACAGCTAAAAGTGACTCCATGTAAAAGGGAAAGACTGCTGCGAAGTCTACCCAGTTCGAGTAGTCTGCACAGCAAAAAAAAAGAAGTGTTTTAGATGAAAAACATTTACACACAAAGACAGAAAATGACTGTACGGTACCTCGGAGAAATGCGAATTTACTGGGGCAGACGAGAAATCGACCACCAAGTTCGAACGAGAAGACTCCTGCACAAATTGCCTCCATCGTTGTAAGCACCAGCACATACGGATCAAAAACTGCCTCCGTTTCAGCTACGAAGACGAATGTAGACAGGATAATAAATCCATAAATGCCCAGGGAAAAATAATAGGCCGGTGTGGACGACTGCGGGTCCTCGAAAAATAACCAGAGTTTGTGCATACAGCCCACAGGGTCGTTGGTGCTTTCTGCTTGCGAATCCGAGAACATCTTGGATCTTTGTCGTGTTGGCGTTCTTTTAGCCGACTCGGGGGTTGGCGTTTGAGAATTGCTTCTTTCCACTGTCGTCACGACTGTGTCTTCCTCTGGCATGGGGGTCACAGACAACGACCGCCGACTCCGAATGCTTCGTTGACTTCTTTGGCTTCTTTGGCTTCTCTGACTTCGGTCGAGCGCCTTTGGCCGCGAGAAGGACGGGAAATGGTTTGGAACATGGAAAAGTTTGGTGGTGTGCAGTGCCGATCGACGTTTAGCTTCGCGCTCAATCACCTTCGAGAGCTTGAGCGCTGTCTCTGTGAGCTCCGTTGGACCTGAAGAGTCTCGCATGGTGCTTTACTGATCGAGTTCCGACCGGATGACACTCGGCACCAGATAACGATCGATGGTGCAGCTCAATTGAGCAAGGACGCCGCTACCAGCGTAGCCCACACAAAGCTTGCAAAGCGAAGTCCGACCTCTAACTTCGCATTGCACAGCAGTTATTCGCCCCCTAAAAATATGGCCATGACTTTGAACATCCAAGCAGTGCAACCGTTATGTTGGCCCACATCAAGAACTCGAAGTCGGAACTGGCAAGCAACAGCCCGTGGTCTATTCATGAAGGTACAGTTTGTTCTGCGAAGACTTTTTCAGCTGGTGGTGACATCCAGCGTCTCCTCCTCCTCTTTCGGCACTGTGCTACTACCAGCAGGTTGAGCTGCAACTGCTGCACGCGCAGCCTTTGCCAACTCTCGTCTGCCAGCACGATCCGTGCGCAAGGCCTCCTCTTCCTTTTTCCTTTTCCACTCCAAATAAGGCTTCGCAACGTAGTCGAAGGGCAACACTTCCATCGTGCGCAGCCATTTCGCATATGTGCGGGTACGTTCTTCGTGCTTCATGATGTGATCAAAGATGAAGTCACGCTTGAACTGCTCAACTGCGGCGGCAACAGCAGGTTCCTTTAGATCAAGAGGCGGGTGGGAAGTCTGGATCGAGTCCTGCATCTTCATGTTGTACACTTCGAAATGGGCTTGTGCCAGGTACAGACCGACACTAGGGGCCTTGGGCAGATCCATCTTGGTCAGTTCCATGGCACGTTCAATGGTGGAGGCGTCAGTAACACCCGACACGATTTCCACAGCAGCGCCGATCATCTTGCGGATGTGGTGCAGCAAGAAACTCTGCCCCACTACACGCAGACGCACCCACTCCATGTCATGCTGCACGAACGGGCGGTCGGCCTCGAACGAGATGATGAAGCGGTTGGCCTGAGGGTTCGTGGGCTCCATCTTGGACGTGAAGTTGTGGAAGTTGTGTGTGCCCACGTACAGTTTCAACGTGTTGTTGAGCATCTCCAGCGTCTCGTCACTCAATCGGAAGGCCTTGTGCGCTTCCAATGTTGTGGTATCAATCACCACGTTGTCGTCGAAGCCTTCTTCCGAGTCACGCAGGTCGGATGGCCACTGGGAGGCAGATTCTCCCTTCTTCTCCTCATCCTTCGACACTGCAGAGCGTAAACGCTTGCCGAAGATGAACGTGGGCGCTAGGTACTCATAGGTGCGTTGGTCGCACGCCATTTTCGCATTGAAAGTCTTCGTAACTGTGACCATGTGCATCACACGGATATCCTCGGGCAGCGCCGCGTTCACCTTGGCCACGAAAGCTGGGATGTCGTCGCCCACGTGCAGCTTGGCCGTCAGCATCTGGCCAGCAGCATGCACGCCCTTATCGGTGCGAGCGGCGCGGCTCCAACCGATCTTTTGCAGGAATCCGTAGTTGCTCTCAGCGATTCCGCCGGCCTCGAACAACGCACGCTCCAGCTCCGCCTCGATGGTCTTGACGCCTTCGTTCATCTGCATGCCGCTGTAATTCTTACCACAGAAGGCCACCCACAGGCCGTAGCGGCGCTTAGTCGGCAGGGAAGCAGCTCCAGCATCTGCCGGAGTCTCGGATTTCACCCGCTTGGCTGCGTACGAGCCCGGGTGAATGGCGTCGGAGCGGTCAGCGCGATGGTCAGGGCGAGTCTGCGTGTCCTCCTGCTGCTCGTCGCCACCTTCGCGTCGCGCCTGCTTGTTCTTGCGGCGCACGGCCCAGTGCGTCTTCTTGCGCTTGCCTGCCATTGAAATACAGTGTAGTTAACCCCTAATGGCTGGATGATGCTGATAGGGTTTAGAGTCGAACCCTAATGTGATGTACACCACACCCGTCACAATTCTGGGGGTCGAAGTGGTCGGACGTGAGCTGCTCACTAGCCGATTATCCATTGAGAAGAAGGTATTAGTGAAGATGGTGTCGCTGCGGAGCCTCCAGACGATGCGGCGTGCGGCGCAGCTGGCCGTCAAGTCCTCGAGCACTCGTCTGGCGCCTCTGCAGTCGCTTGGTCTTCAAACTCGCGCCTTCTCGCAGGCGCACACGCCGTCGCAGGTCGTGGACCCCAAGGACATTCTCCGTCCTGAAGTGTCAAAGAACGCCAAGGCGCAGCTGTCGCTCGAGCAGGAGTTGCCTGATCTGCCCAAGCTCAAGCCCGCGAGCCAGCTCAAACCCCCGCAGACGGAGATCTCGGTGCTGCCCTCGGGCTTGCGCGTCATCTCGCAAGAAACTTACGGACAAGCTGCCACGCTCGGCATCTTCATCGACGCCGGCAGCCGCTTCGAGGACGACGAAAGCGTCGGTGTGAGCCACTTGTTGGAGCACCTCGGCTTTAAGAGCACTACGTCGCGCTCGCATGCGCAGCTGGTGCATGAGATTGAGGACATCGGCGCACTCACGACGTCCTCGTGCGGCCGCGAGCAGATCATCTACACGATCGATCTGCTGCGCGACAATGTGGAGAGAGGGCTGGAGCTGCTTGCTGACGCCATTCTGAACGTGGACCTGGTACCGGAGGAGATGGAGGGGATCAAGGCTATTATGCGCATCCAGACGGAGGATCTGATGGAGAACCCGCCCGCCATGCTGCAGGAGTTCATCCACGCTGCTGCTTATGGCGCTGATACTCCGCTCGGACGGCCGCTGCAGTGTCCACTGGACAAGATCGACGCACTGACTGTGGAGAAGGTCAAGAAGTTCCGTGAAGAGCACTTTGTCGCTCAGAAAATGGTCCTCGCCGGATCGGGTGTGGACCATGCACGTCTGGTCAAGTACGCGGAAAAGTTCTTTGCGAATGTAGCGGTGGCTCCGAACGATACACCAATGGCAACTCCTTCGAGTCCTGAGACGCTGGAGCCGGTGATCTATACAGGAGGGTTGTACCCGCTCCCGAACCCGGAATCGGAGTTCTCGTACGCAGCTCTGGCATTCCCCACGGGTGGCTGGCACGACGAAGACCTGGTGCCCATTTGTGTGCTGCACACGCTGCTTGGTGGCGGCGACAGTTTCTCTGCTGGAGGTCCTGGCAAGGGAATGTACTCGCGGTTGTACACGAGTGTTTTGAACCGCTTCTACTGGGTTGAATCAGCGTTCGCATTCTCATCCATTCACGCGGACGTGGGTCTCCTCGGTATTTACGGAGCTTGTCTCCCTTCGCACACCAGCAATCTCGTGGCTCTGCTGTGCAACCAGATGCTCAGTGTCGCCAACCGACCGGTTGATGCTATTGAGCTTGCTCGTGCGAAGAACCAGCTCAAATCGTCCGTGCTCATGAACCTCGAGTCCCGCATGATTCTGTACGAAGACATCGGTCGCCAACTTCTCACTTACGGCGAGCGTGAAACGCCGGAATCTGTGTGCGCCAAGATCGATCAGGTTACGGCCGCAGACATCCAGCGAGTTGTGAAGGAGGCAATGCAGAACCCGCCCAGCCTCGTCTACTCAGGCGATATCCCGCAATTCCCGCAGTACCAGCAGGTTGTCGCCGGTATCAAGGAAGGACTGAACGAGTAAGTATATTCCATTCGAGCACATTCAGCAAGTCGGGTTGCGAGGTCTCTTACCACAACCTACATGTAGAAAGGGGATAAGCAATAGAAAAAGATAAAACAATGTGTGCGTTCTAATGTACTTCCAAGTACTTCTTCGCGAAGGACTCGGGAAAAGGAAAATCAGAAAGCACCAAGATGCTTCATTGATTAAACCCAACATGTAGAAGCGAGAAACCAAAGCCTTACCTAGTGACGCTTAAGAGCAGCTTCTTCCTTCAGCAAACGAAATCCTCGAAGGTATTGTTGACACTGTGTGGTGGTGTCTGTCTGTAGGTCCAAAGTACGGCAAGGGTGCACGAACACCAACGAGAAGCAGCGGGCGGGGGCATCAGGTCGTTGACGAGCAAAAGCCTCGGTCGTAGCACCAGGCAGCACCTCCACCAAGTCGCACGTATCGACTTTAGCGTCAGCTTTAGGCTGCATCAGCGAGCCATGCGTCACCGACGCCGCTGGAGCGCGCCACGATAGCCAGTGACACTGGGCATCTGCATACACAATACGCTGGTGAGGAACGCCACGTGCCCCAAACTTGGTTACAACAATGCCGTTCTCAAGTTGCTTCTTGAATTGCGCGAGAAACTCCTGCTCCATCGCCTGGGCTGCCACTCGCGCCCGACTGGCGGTCTCCAATTCATTAACCGCAATTTGAAGCTGATTCTTCTGAGTCCGTTCGTCCTCGCAACGCTGCTCTAGTTCACGGATCTGGTGCTTCAGGTCGTTGTGAACGGTTTGGGCTTCCAGCTCCACTTTTATTCGAGCAACTTCGAGCTCAGTACTAAGCTCACTCCGCATGGTGCGCTCACGGTGTTGCGCCTCTCGAAGTTCCTCATGCAGCGATGCTAAGAGCTGTTTACTCGTAGTGTTTACCAGCTCCAACGCACCGACTTGTTCCTGCAACTGCTTTAATTGCTGGTCATGGCATGACAATTCTACCAGCAGCTCATCTCGGTGCTGATTCAGGTCGGTATTAGCATCTTGCAGTCTATCCTGTAGTGACCGAGAAGGTGGCGCTGCTGAATCCGTACCAGCTTGAGGAGCCAATACTGCAGTCGATTTACTTGCCTGTAGAACCACTGGAGACTCTACGATGGAAAGGGTTTCTTCTGCTGGTTGGGCAATGGCAACACGTGAGTTGGCGACCTCTAGCTTGGCCTTCAGATCTTTCACCTGCTGGGCTTTAGCTGCATGGGCAGTTCGAAGTGCTGCAAGGACAACCTCAACTGCTCGATGTGCTCTCTGCGCATCGACGAGCCGATCGTGGAGTTCATCCACTTGAGTCTGTGTATCTCGGTGTTCCTCTTGCAATTCTTGCCACTGAAGGGCTAACATTTCCTTCTCATGTCGAAGCTGATTCACTTGCTCGCGGCTTTCTTCAGCAGCAGCGGTCTGTTCGGCGAGCTGCGCCTGGAGATCTGTCAGCGATTGCTCAAGCTCCTCTTGGTGGCGCTGCAATTGTACCTGCTCATTTTTTACCGCTCCCAGTTCGGCTTGTGTAGTCACGGACGCCCGCTTGTGCCTCAAAAGTAATTTGTTGACTGCAACCATATCATCGCGTTCGCGCTGCACTTTGCGAGTCTCCTGCAACAATGCTTCTAGCTGACGAGCAGCTACGTCCTGCTCCTTTTTTACAGCCTCTTCTCGTTCGCGCTGCAACGCACATAGCTGCTCTCTCACAGAGCTTAGCTGCTGGCTCACTTCAAGATACTCGGTTTTCAAGTTATTCACCAATACATCCGAACCATCGGCATCTTGTCCTGTTGTTTCGGGAAGCTGTAGGCAGTCAGTTTTAACTTCGAGGCCAGATTGGCTATTGCGACGCGAGCTCGGCTTTCCCGGGCCCATCGATAGGCTGCTCCTACGTCGTGTCTGCCGCATCGGAGCAATACATCCAACACTCTTAGATCGCTCCATAAGACCCGAGTCCACCTGACCCGAACTAACATCAGCCAGAGTCAAAGTCAGCGCTGGCTTCGCATCACGCATCCTAATTGCAAGAAACAATCGAAAAAGTTATTGGACCGTTCATCGTAATGAATAAATGACGAACACTCACATTTGAAGAACGTCCGCGTACGATATGTTGGCAACATCGGTCCCATTTACCGCCCGCACACGTAGATTGTCAACAATTACGCGCGAGTAATCCCCCGCTGCCCGACAACGCGCATTGTAATCTGCTGCGAGCCCTACAGGTGCTATATCCCGGACTATGCAAGCGTAGCTCTCGGAAGGAACGAGGCTAAACTTGTTGGACTTGGATGCAGGTTGAAATCCAAGACCCACCGGCTTGCTGTCATCGAAAAATACGCTGAATTCCTTCTCCCACTGACAGGGTTCTTCATTTTGTTTAGCTCGAAAAGCGGCCACCAGCAGTTCGTTCCACGCTCGCTCTGCTCCAAATCGTTGACCTTCCGCTGCAGCCTGACCATCGCCTGACTCGTGGCTGTTAGAACGCACCCCTGCAGCTTCTTCACTCCACGGTGGGCTACAGAATTTAAGTACCATTTCAGTAGTTCTGCGGCTACGTCTTCGCCGCTGATGCTGCCACCCTTACTTTGGCAGTTGGAAACGGATTGTGAGCGCTCGGCTCGAAAAGAATACCGGATTAGACTGCGTATTCAAGCTAAAATAGGCTCACTCGATCTCATGCTGCAAACAACATCAACAACCGCAAGCAATAACATATTTAGTTAGTGAATGCTGTACCTAGGCCCAACAAAAAAGAAATATCAACCGCTTCATGCCTTTGCGCGTTTTCCCTGCTTCATTCACAATTTGTTCACTTGATACTGCACACCTATTGCAATAGAGAGCACCCAGGGACACGACACGCCGGAGTGGCTGAGCATGTTGGTGCATGTGCCCGAACAATTTCCCACCAAAGCTTACACGCTCCGCATCTGTTAGCATCATGAGTCGCTTTCCCCGCCATGATCGTGCGATGGGTGTTCACCTTGTCCACAAACGTTTGTGTTGAGACACATAGCGGGTTGGAGCAACCGTTGGCGTTGCACGTCGATATATGCTGCAGCCCCCGAAGCATCGATTGCATTTGAGCAGCCCCAAGCGTCGGCGTCACTGTCTTTGCGGGAGGCATCTTTTTGGCGTCAGAGACTTCACCAACTGAAGTGGGGCTCAGCGGGTCATGACGCAGACGTTTCGCCGATGGCGGGCCTTGCACTTGGCATCTGATAGACGGAGAAACTGCTGCTGCATTCCTAGCAGCCCCTGTCGTCAAGACAGTGGTGGGGGTCCCACCTAAATAAGCCGACGGCGACGCGAACGCCACCCGTGGCGGTGTAAACGCAACGCGCGGTGGCGATTCTCCGACGGACGCCGACGAGTGCGAGTCGCCACTGTGGCTGCGTTTGCGAGAGAGTCTGTTGGCGACGATTTGCGACCGCGAGATGGAGTAGGACGGCGGTGGACGCGGCCGCGACAAGGTTGGAAACGGGAGGGCAGCTACTGAGCCAAAGTCGTCTCGATCAGTCCCGCCGTTCGTAGGAAGGCTCTGTGGAAAGAGAGGAAAGAGTTAAAAACTGTTCTTCTTGAAGTTGGCGACTATCAATTCGCACCATTTTAGCTCCATCGGCCACGAGGAGAAGGCCCGCCAGCTTCACGACGCGATGGATCACTCACGCGAGGAAAGAGGAAGAAGAGAACCGGGCAGCGAGAGCGTGCGCGGTGCTTCGGCTATTGGACTGCTCCGCGTTCTGAGACTTGTGCATGTGGCACCATCACTCTCATTCTCAGGGCTAGGGGCTGGTTGTTCCTCGCACAGTCCTTGTGGCGCTGCATGCAAAGGCGGTAATCAGGCTTGATAGGATGCCAATTCGCACCTAAGCGAGAGGGTGGACTGAGTGTTGGTTGTGCAGCGCAATATGGCAGCGCCTTCGTTCTATGAGGTGCTGAACCTCGACGTGAACTGCAGCGCTGCCGACGTTCGCCGCGCGTACCACCAAGCGGCGCGAAGATACCACCCGGACAAGCGCTCGAACGATGCGGGGTTCGGTAGTTCTGAAGGTTCCGTTCTTGAGGACGAGAAGCAGTTCCTGCGCATTCAAGAGGCCTACGAGACGCTGCGCAGCGAGGAGTTGAGGCTCATATACGACGCCAAGTTGCTGCAGGACGATCTTGTGCGCAAGAGGGAGGAGGAAATGGTGGTCGTGTCCGACGAGGTCTCACTGGCTGATATGCGGAGGGAGGTCCTTCCTGGCGAAGGCGACGATGAGGACGAGGTGCTCTACTCGCACCAGTGTCGCTGTGGTGACCTGTATGAGATCACAGAAGACGAGCTGCAGGAAGGTGTAAACGTCGTGCCGTGCACAGGCTGTTCGCTGCATATTCGAGTAAAGCAGTGACTCGCGCATTGATAGAGAGACCTAAAGCAATCTTTGACTAAAAAGAGAAAATATAAACTTTCGTTTGCATGCACTTCTGATCTCTCAATGCAATCTTTTCGCGCTTACTGCAGTTGGCGTGGGTCCGTAGTCGACAACTTTAAAACTCCTTGCCACGCGGCGCTCCGTGCGACGGGTACCTCTGCGGCGTCTGAATCTGATGAAGCACAGTCAGGCCGACGTACGCCATAAAAAGAAACAGGAGCCCGAAGAGGAGACCTGCCATGATGTCGGGGGTGATGTTCACGTAGTGAGAGAAGCAGAAGGCCTTACCCGCCGCACTGTATCCGACAAGGTAACCTGCCTCGCATAAAATCGCAGCCGCAGCAGTGGAGTTGCTCTTTTTGGTCTTTGCTTGAGCAGCGAGTCGACGCGCAAGCGGGTCCTGGATCGCGACCGAGACGGCGTCATTGCCTGTGAAGGCGAAATCTGTCTTGCCGCTCGTAGCCGTATTGAGACTGCTAGATGCTGCCTGAATGGTAGAATCGACTTCTGGAAGAGACATCGACTCGGGCAGTTGAATAACCAGCAAGTCCGTGATACCGTTGGCAAACAGCGTTTTTCCCTCCGTAGATGCAATGAATGCATCCAGGTCCTGAGCTCCGACAATGTGAGGCTGAGCGTTCTTCATTTCAGAAAGAAGAGGCTTCGAACGGATGGTGTGCGGGACCACCACCGATGACACCGAGCTCTGAACAGCGTTCTGCACGAAGGAGCTGCCACTCCCAGAAAGCTGGGAAACGTCCTCTAAGCTCAGAGACGGCAGGAGGAACAAACAAAACAGCTCAGTCTGCTCGGATGAAGATGTCTGGGTATCAAGCAAGCCCTATAACAAAGGTTGTAAATTAAAACAAATACAGCAGCAGTTATTGTCCAAAGCGAACAAACCTCTTTATCTGCGCTGGCATCACGCACGAGGACGCGTCCAACAGCGGAAGCCACGGCACCCCCATCCACCTCGGAGCTCAGGTAGGTGTTGGACCCAGCGAAGATGCTGCATGGTGGAAAAAATAAATAAAGCCCCGGTAAGGTTACATATTTATATGCGTGATAGAGAAACTCAAGACGGAACGCACGGGCGCTGGGACCACATGATCAGCGGCACATGGGGGAACAAGGTGGAGGCTGTCGATGTTGACATTGTTGCCGCCAGACCGCACAGCGCGGCGCTTAGCAGCGTCTTCATCATCGTTCTAAAGTCGGCTTTGGATCTCGGTTTCCAAGCAAAAGGAGTTAGATTGTGTTACTGAATGTATGTACTCCACCGATTGAAAGTCTCTAGAACTAGAGCCACCGAACAAGGACCAGGCCGACCCGTTTTGCCACGGGTTTGAACCGTTTTTCGCCGATTCGTGGCTCACTCGCAGAAGAAACTCGCAGGTACGACGCCCCTCTGACCTCGCCCGCCGGCCAGCACCCCCTCCCTCTTGGGCCCTATGTCTCCTCCGTCCGTGCTAACTGCTCCTTCTCCGTTGCTATGCGTATAGACTTTCTCCACGTTTTACACCCCGACGAGACCAAAGATGTCGTCTATCCTCGCTTCGCTCGACATGAGCCTGGACGACCTCATCGCCCAGAAGAAGCCCAAGGCCAGGAACCCGGCCTCCCGACCGGCTAAGGAAGCGAAGGAAAAGGACGCTGCCGGCCCCATCCGTAGCGGACGCCGGCGCAACCGCAACCGCAACCAGCCTTACTCGCGATCTGTAAGTGAGCCCATGACCTGAAGGGCCGCCGCTTCTCGATCTATTTTGACTCCGCCCCCAACTCTCCTGCACTAGGAAAGACAGCCCCTTGGTCTTTTCGTCTGCCATGAACAGACAGGATGAGCTTTTGACGAGGGAACCATTGGTTGCCTGCTTTCGTGCCTGGGAGCTGGGAGGACGGGCCTTACGTTGGTGCAGACATTCACACGTATATTTTCTGCTGCTACTTCTTCCTTGCTGTATCAAAGCGCGGCGACAACGACGACGACATGGATGTCGACCTGGACGACACCCCGGACATCGGCAATAACCGTGGCGGCAAGAAGCGCTCGGTGGTTGTCAAGAAGCCCAACAAGGGTGGCAAAAATGGTGCGATAGTACTCGTTGCTGCTGGAATCAAGGGTTTACTGACGCCGTGGTTAATGGCTACTTGACCTCTAGGCGGCTCGTCGATCTTGTCGCGTCTCGGTGGCAAGGATGCAGCCAGTCCCGGCACCAAGATCTTGGTGAAGAACCTAAAATTTGACATTCTCGAGGAAGAGGTGCGCGAGCTCTTCGGCACGGTGGGTGAGGTGTCCAAGGCTGAGATCGTCTACGACCGCTCAGGCCGCTCGAAGGGCATTGCCCGTGTGTGGTTCGCCCGCCGTTCTGACGCGGACAAGGCTATCAAGCAATACGATGGTAAGTCTCATTATATGCGCTTTGTATTGTGGCTTTCTTCAGTGCTAACGCCTTTGCAACCTTATGCAATATCCGTAGGTCGTACGCTGGACGGCCAGCCCATGCAAATTGCGCTGGACGCCGATAAGAACGTGCGTAATGGTCTGTTTGGCACAGCGCTTGAGCGCGACGACAAGGATGTCAAGTTTAAGGTGTCATTCGGGTATGCCTACTGTCTACATAATGCAGTTTCGGAATAGCGATCAAGACTAATGCTTTTGTTTGGCCTGTCGACAGAGGAAACAACGACAATGATCAGTCTAAGGGCCGCCGCAACAGACGCCGTGGACGCGGCAACGAAAGAGGTGCCCGGGATGGGTAAGTTGCAACGTAGTTGTGCAACCGCTGCAGCATAGATTCTAAAATTGTATGCTGTGGATAGTGGTCGTGGAAAGGAGACTGCTTCATCCAAGACTGCCGAGGACCTGGACAACGAGATGGACACGTACATGAAGGACGCATAAAGGAAAGAATGGTGCAGACGGGTAGTCTCCAGATGAGCTCAAGGATGCGCTACTGGGTGCTATATGCAAATGCATAGTTGTTTTTTGCATTTTAACGGGTTTGCGTGGCGAACGGGTGTTTGTATTCGCCGCCTTTCAGCAGAGCATTGAGGTGCCAGCGACATATGAGAGGACGAGCGGCTGATCAACTTCTTCGCAACACGTGCCCCAATTGAATAAAGCATCACCATGAACCTGAAAACGGATGCCCGGCCTAAGGGGTAAGTGGCGAATCGTCTGCGTTGAGCCGCGAACAAGATGAAGTGTGTGTGGTGCTCGATGTCGTATCAAGACTGCCGTCCAGATGTTAACTTAGCTGTGAAATAGGTTGATTGACATAGGCACCCAATGATACATACCGGGAGCAGAGGACAGGATATTCGGAGGTGTAGGATATCGACTGCCGCTTCCTGTAGTGTTTGCTGTTGATAAATTTACATTTACAAGTATGACACTGATTTACGGTAAGTTGCTAAGAAGTTGTCATTGTGGACTGCATGTATCTGATTGGCCGCTGTTGACCAGATATCCTATTCGCTTTCGATAACGAACTGAAGTTGATGGAAATTGAGACGGAGGCAGAGCTGCATCGCTGGCTAGTGAACGGAGTCTTTGCCCTGGGCGTTGTCACGTATGCAGCTACGACATTTATCACGGCACCCTATGGTCGCCATGTTCGCCCAGGGTGGGGGCCAACAGTGAATACCCGGCTCGGCTGGGTACTGATGGAGAGCCCGTCAGCCATTTGGTTCGCAGCCGTTTACTTGTGGGGGGACAACCGCTTTGAGACCACCCCCGTCATCGCGGCAAGTCTGTGGATGTGCCACTACGTCTACCGATCCTACATCTACCCATTCCTGATTCGCACAAGCAAACACAAGCGCATGCCACTGACTGTGATGCTTTCGGGAGATTTCTACAACGTGATCAACGCTTACATCAACGCTCGGTACTTGAGTCAGTTTGGCGACTACAGCGTGGACAACCCATTCATGCGGCCATCATTCTACGTTGGAGCTGCGCTTTTCGTTTTTGGGATGTCTATGAACGTTTACTCGGACTGGATTCTGATCAACCTCCGCAAACCGGGGGAGAGCGGCTACAAGATTCCGCGCGGCGGTTTGTTTGAGTATCTGTCGTCGCCAAACTACTTCAGCGAATTGCTGGAGTGGGCAGGCTGGACTCTGCTGTCTCAGTCACCTGCAGGTTTATCGTTCACAGTGTACACTGCCACAAACCTAGTGCCTCGAGCTTTAAGCAACCACCGCTGGTACCAGGACAAGTTCCGCGAGGAGTATCCGGCCAATCGCAAAGCTGTCCTCCCGTTTCTGTGGTGAATTGACCTGCAGAACACGTTGTACATAGTCGTTGTGGTCATTCTCGTTCGTCTACAGTTTCTAGAAACCGAAGCACAACACAACATGTCATGTATCATGCTACAGGTTGTTTTCAATTTTCTCTGCTTTTGTCCATATTTTTTTGCCAGTTTACGGAATTTATGTTTGACAAAATAGGGTCCTAATTATCTCTCCACAGTACCCTATTTAGGGGAATCCCCACTCGTCTGAGCCATTGATTGCCGAGCCAGACAGAAATCCTCCACATCCATCGAAGACCGAGATGGCGCCGAAAAAAGGGAAGAAGAACGCCAAGAAGAACGCAGGCGCACCCGCCTCAGACGACCTCGATGACCTGTTGAACGAGTTTGCGCCCACGGAGGGCGCTAAGACGCAGCAGGCGCAGTCCAGCCAGGAGGACAAGAAGGAGGAGAAGGAGTCGGACGTGGACGCTGCCGCCGCCGCATATTTGGCGTCTCTGGGCGTCGCCCCCACCGCTGGAGGTGACAAAAAGGACGACAAGAAGAAGAAGAAGAAAGGAAAGAAGAAACCCAATGCCGACGCCAAGAAGGACGACGACAAGAAGCCCACGTCTGCTGCAGCCAAAGCTCTGATGGAGCGTCAGGCAGCCATGAAGGCCGAGCAGGAGCGCCTGGAGCAGGAGCGTCGGGAGCAGGAACGTATCGCTGAGGAGGAGGAGGCCAAGCGCCTAGCTGAGATCGAGCGCGAGGAAGAGATCCGCCGCAAGAAGAAGGAAGCGCGTGCCGCCAAGATCGAACGCCAGAAAAAGGAAGGGACGTACATGACCAAGGCTCAGAAGCAGAAGGCCGCCAAGGCTCAGGCTGCTCTGGAGGCTATGCAGCAGGCCGGTCTCGTCCCTGATGCTGCTGGCGAGAAGAAGAAGGTTGTGTACTCGAACAATAAGAAAAACAAGAAGAACAACAACAAGGAGGAGATCAAAAAGGAGGAACCCAAGAAGGTCGAGCCCAAGCATGTTGAGAAGGAAGAAGAGGAGGAGGAAGTAGACGACTGGGAAGCTGCCGAGGATGCTGCTCAGGAGCAGGAGGAGGACGAGGCCCCCGACGCGTGGGACGATGAGGACTGGGAGACCAGTGACGTCGTCGCCTCACTGGAGGACAAGCTGCAGGAGGTTAAGGAGGAAACTGCTGCAGTCGAGAGCGACAGCGATGGAGACGAGGATCTGCTGGTGCTGGAGCAGAAGAAGGAGCAGGAGCGTCTGCGCCAGCAGGGTATCGCGCTGAAGAAGCGCCAGGAGGAGCAGGCCGAGCAGATGCGACAGGAGGCTGAGGAGGAGCGTCAGCGTTCCAAGGCGAAGCTTGAGGCCGACCGCAAGAAGAAAGAGGCAGCTGAGCGTCGTCGCGAGCGTGAGGCTGCTGCGCGTGCCAACGTGTCCCTAGACAATCTGCGTTCGCCTATTTGCTGTATCATGGGTCACGTCGATACTGGTAAAACTAAGCTTCTCGACAACATCCGTAAGACCAAGGTGCAGGATGCCGAAGCCGGTGGTATTACGCAGCAGATTGGTGCCACATTCTTCCCTGTGGATGCTATTAAGCAGAAGACTGCGCGCCTCGCCGAAACGATGAAGCTGGAGTACCGCTTGCCTGGTCTGCTTGTGATCGATACGCCTGGTCACGAGTCTTTCACAAACCTGCGTAATCGTGGTTCGTCGCTGTGTGATATCGCCATTTTGGTGGTTGACATCATGCACGGTCTGGAGCCCCAAACACTTGAGTCACTGCGCCTGCTACGCCAGAAGAAGGCCCCGTTTGTGGTCGCTCTTAACAAGATCGATCGTTGCTACGGCTGGAAGACTATGCCCGACATGCCTGTTCAGGAGGCCCTCAAGCACCAGAACGAGCACGTCATCCGCGAGTTCGAGGACCGCATGAAGGCGATCATCGTGGAATTTGCTGAGCAGAAGCTGAACGCTGAGGTGTACTGGCGCAACAAGGATTTGGCGCGCACGGTCTCGCTTATTCCTACCAGTGCTATCTCGGGTGAAGGTGTGCCGGATATGCTGATGATGCTGACTCGATTGACGCAGGAGCGTATGGCCAAGTCATTGGCGTTTGTGGACATCTTACAGTGTACCGTGCTCGAAGTGAAGGTCATTGAGGGTCTCGGTACGACAATTGATACAATCCTGGTAAATGGTACTTTGGAGGAAGGAGCGACTATTGTAGTGTGTACATTGGACGGACCAGTCGTGACAACGATCCGTTCACTGCTGACGCCGCACCCCATGAAAGAAATCCGTGTCAAGGGAGAGTACGTCCACCACCAGAAGATGAAGGCTGCAATGGGCGTGAAGATTTGCGCACAGGGCCTTGAGAAGGCTGTCGCCGGTACGCAGATTTACGTAGTTGGCCCCGATGACGATGTTGAAGAGCTGAAGGACTCCGTCATGTCCGACCTGACGGGTATTTTGGACTCCGTGAAGTCCACCCGTCGTGGTGTCATGGTTCAAGCTTCCACGCTGGGTGCCCTCGAGGCCCTTCTGGAGTTCTTGCGCACGTGTGACCCGCCCATTCCGGTATCGTGCGTGAACATTGGCCCCGTGCACAAGAAGGATGTCATGCGTGCCTCAGTGCAGCTGGAGCACCAGCCCGAGTTCGCCACCATTTTGGCGTTTGACGTGAAGGTCCACAGCGACGCCACTGAGCTGGCCTCAGAGCTCGGCGTGCGTATTTTCACGGCCGACATCATTTACCATCTTTTCGACCAGTTTACAGCGTACATGGACAACTTCCGTATGGCTCGTCGTGAGGAGTTCGCCGAGGTGGCTGTTTTCCCGTGCGTGTTGAAGATCCTGCCTAACTGTGTTTTCAACAAAAAGGACCCGATCATTCTCGGCGTAGACGTCGAGGAGGGTATTTTGAAGATCGGCACACCGCTTGTGTGTCCATCCGCCGGAGGCTTCCTGGTCGGCAAGGTTGGCTCCATCGAGCGTGAACACAAGGAAGTGGACCGCGCCAAGAAGGGCGCGTCTGTGGCTGTGCGGATAGACAACGAGGGCAGCGTCATGTACGGCCGCCATTTCGACCACAAGAACAAGCTGGTGTCGCGCCTCACCCGCCAGAGCATTGACGCCCTGAAGGAGAATTTCCGGGAAGACCTGCAGAAGGAGGACTGGCAGCTTGTCATCAAGCTCAAGAAGGTTTTCGATATCATTTAGAGCGTGTGGGCCACGCGCAAGAAATGCAGTTGGCCGTCCACGCCCAGAAAGAGAGAGAAGAGAGAAGAGAGGGGTGTCAAAAGGAGTCTCCTGTTGAGATCAGTGCAGGTTCTCGCCAGCGGCGACAGTTATGTTCTAGCAATATATGATTTCACGCACCACTTTTCGTCCACACGCAAGAGCTCTCGCGGATGGAGTTCAGTCGCGTCCAGCACTGTGGTGACATCGCGTCGCCAGTGGTCGCTGAACGCTGCCGCGCAGTGTGGGCTCGAATTGCATTGCTAGCGCGCACGTCATAACTCCGTCGTAGGTGAAATCAGCTCCGCATTACCGCACCGGAAGTTGAGTGGGTCGAGTGCATGGGTGTATGTTACCAATAGTCCGCAGCACCGGTGACACCGGCGGTGTGGCGTCACGGCGCTAGCTCAGCTGTGCATCTTGCGGCCAGGATTTTCTGCTGCAGGGCGATTTCCAATGGAGACCGTGCTCAGAAGACGCACGCGCGCCGCGTCATGAAATGCCCACCACGACACCAGCGTTGTTGCTACAAAAAAAAAAACTTGGCAAGACTGAGCTGACAGCAACGAGCATGCAGGCCTTGGTACCAGTGTTCGTACTTGACCCACGTTCTAGGTTTCACTAGTTGCTCCTTGTCGTCGTCAGCCCGCTGCGTTCCTGACGACGTTTTGCCTGGATCGAGTCTCCGAAGCTAAGGATTCGAGCTCGTTCGATGCGAAGATGAGCAACACCATCGACGCATTGTACTTCGCATAGCCACAACCAGGCAAAGTCTCTATACCAAGCGACTAGTGACTCGTTGCAACTTCCAGCACAAGCAGGAATCGCGCGCTCCTGCCTTGTTGGCGCTTCACCGTCAAGTTGGCCGTGATTGATTGCCCACAGCCCTTACTGAACTATAATATCCAGACTTGCCGTGACGAGCTCGATGTCCAGGCAGTAGGTCTGTTGAGTCATGGCAAAGCTGGTTTACCTGGGCAGTAACCTCGCAGCCAGGTGCAACGCTGGACAAGTACTGTGACTGCAGTATTACGTGTGGGTCAAAGTTACTTGACTCAACTATGGATCCTAATTGAAGTTGAAACAGCGGGAGGATTTGCTGGTCAGTTCGAGACGAGATCTGTCCAGGAGCGACAGCCGAAAGTAAGACGTGCGTCAGTCGGAACCTTCCTGCTGGGCGGCGGACGAAGCGAGCAAAGACTAACCCAGCTGAAGGGGGCGAACCGCGCGGTTCAGTGGCGCTGCGGTCGCGCTGGCCCCACGCGCGAAGCAACATGCAACATGGAACGCAGGCGTTCTTCGCCCGTGTTGTCGTCGACGGCGGGGCCACAACGGGCGCAGCACGTGCAGCCAATTGGGATGATCCACTGAAAAGCAGGACAAAACGGCGGCACCAGGACGCCGTCGCAAATGCCTCACTTCGCAATTGGATCTCCTCGGAGCAGTTAGCTTTGTTCGTTCACTGTCTTCGCTTTTCGATCGGCACGATGATGCACAGAATGAGGATCCCCCCCATGCAGCAGCTCAGCAGCCACCCGGAGCGCAATGTCGTGGGCGTAGTAGTCCCCACCACCGCCTCCAAGGTGAGTACACTTCGAGCGATGAGGGTGCCCAAGTTCTTGCGCAGTCTCTACGACATCCTCCACTACGAGGACCAATCGATCCTGACGTGGTCCAAGGACGGCGCCTACTTCCAGATCTTCGACACCAAGCGACTGGAGATCGTCGTTCTACCCAAGTACTTCAAGCATGGCAAGTTCGCCAGCTTTCAGCGCCAGCTCAACAACTTTGGATTCCGCAAGTGGACTAAGACCCAGTCCAGCGTCTGCACGTTCAGCCACCACCATCTCGTGCGCTGCCATCCGCAGCAATTAGCCGATTTCATCAGTCGTCGTCCTCCAGCCAACGGCGTGCGGTCAGTGATCGATGGTGTTTCCAAACGCAAACGCACGTTCACGGAGCTAATGCGATCGTCTGATACTGGGGCGTCCACCACTACGTCAGCAAAGACGATCAAGCGCGAGAACGAGAGTTATAATCGGGCATCGCAAATGACGGAGTGCCACAACTTGGCCATTGCCACGAACTCCCCTCTAGCCAAAAATGCACCGCGATGGATTACAGATCCGGTTGGCTTCTTGAAGGCTAGCGAGGAGACAAATGGGACTCCTACCAGCGCGTCGTCGGAGCAGGCGTTCAATTTCTCGGTGGAGGAGCTGCACGACCTCATTCTACCGGTGGCCCCGATGGCGGAGCGCCGCGACAGCCGATCCACGGAGAAAATGTTCGAGCTACGCATGCTGAATGAGTGTATGGACTTCGGAGGTACCGGGACTCTGTGCGCCGCCTCAAACCCCGCAGGCAGCGAGCTCTTCCCCTCACTACCGTATTCGTGGGACACTGACTCATTTTTCGCTCCTGTCGGCCGCACGCACTCTGAGCAGGACCGCGGCACATGGAGATTACATTAACACAGCAACCAACGTCCACGATCTGTAGTTTAGAGTAGTAGTCGTCGTCCTCTGCCAATTTTTCAATCAACACCAGTGCCATGGGCGGGCGTGAAACGTTACATTTCACATGTAGCGCTTCCCCCACGTCAACCGCTTCCTGAAGAGAGCTAACGAGTTAGTTTATCAAAACGTAGTGGATAAGTTGTTCGTCATTATCACCAATTTTGAGAGATAGTAAAAAAAAAAACTCAAGACAGCTCAATTGATTTCTCCGTTGATTCTCTTTTCGTCGATTGGCCGATGCAGAGAGCTGGCAGTGTAGGTCCGCTCTAAGCTCATACGAGACAAAGTAGTGCCATCAAGTCATTGTGCTCAGCATCTCTTCTTGTGTTTTGACTTGCTGCTGTTCTATTGGAACTCTGCCGCGTCATAAATACCAGGCAGCATCGTGTTCACTTTCTCGGCAATGGCCATGACAATACCACTAGTTACAAGCATCAACAATAAGAAGCATCAAGTCACTTAGTCTGCAACAATAGCGCCGAAACAGCTAACACATCACGATACTCGGTCTCTCACCTTCTGTAAGCCGTGATGCCCTTGGATTTGAGCCAAAACCAGAAGGCGTCGCAGTGGGCCGCACAGTCGATCACGTCGTCATCGTCCTCCTCCGAGTTAGCCTAAATACAGCGCAAAAGCACAATTAGTATCACAGCACAATTCCTTTCCCGCTAGACGACGCACCTTGAGCATGAGAAACTTGCCGATTAGCTGGAACGTGTTCGTCACGGCGTCTTCGCCGTCGTCCGACGCGCCGAGCTTTGTCACTGCCGCCTTGCCGATGCCGGGCACCTCGGTTAGGTCTCCAGTGAGAGGCGCACGTAGGAAGTCGGCGAGCGTGTCTTCCGCCACGCGAGACTTCTGGGGGTCGTAGCCGTCAGCCATGATTCTAGGTTGATCTTTTCTTCCAAGCAAAAGGGGGGCTCCACTAAGTGGACCACTTGTCAAGTACTTTGGTCCGATGCCCCGGCTGTGGAAGTTACCTTTCCGGACCAAATCACAATTGTGTGTGTGTGTGTGATTTTTTTTTTGGAACTGGATAAAGGCACCAAACAAAAGAAGTCCTAAATTGATCAAAAACTGTACTCTACCGTAATTTACCGCCCGTAATTTAAA